>CAUYSK010023605.1:0-14303 GCA_963575035.1 Avahi laniger | reverse complement strand
ACTCTCTTGCCTGGGGTGAGTGCCGTGGCGTCAGCCTAGCTCACAGCAACCTCAAACTCCTGGACTCCAGCAATCCTACTGTCTCAGCCTCCCAAGTAGCTGGGACTACAAGCATGAGCCACTATGCCCGGCTAATTTTTTCTATATATATATTTTTAGCTGTCCAATTAATTTCTTTCTATTTTTGGTAGAGACGGGGTCTCGCTCTTGCTCAGGCTGGTCTTGAACTCCTGAGCTCAGAACGATCCGCCCACCTCGGCCTCGCAGAGTGCTAGAATTACAGGCGTGAGCCACCGCGCCCGGCCCCATTTTGGTATGTTTAAAGCAATAAATTTTAGTAACAGTGCACAGTTCTTCTCATTAAATAATAAAAAAGAGAAGATGTTTTCACTGAAAAGAGATCTAGTTCCATCAGAGAATTCTGTGGATCAGAGCAGTTGCTTATTATCATCTCAAGGAGGTGTATAGAATTGGTCAGAAGGAGTAACCAAAGTATGAGAAGAGCCATAATTAGGTTCAAATCTTAGCTATTTAAATTACATATTGGGAATGCTTCAGGTGTTATGTGACAATGATTTTAGTTTCAGCTTAAAGATCTAAAAATTTGGAAGATTTAACCTTGATTTTAATTTAGCTGCATAGAAAGAAATGGGGTAATCAAGATTTCATACCTTTTCAGATGAATTTGTACATAAGTTGAGTATGAACTAATACATCTTAGCATTTGTTCATGCAAAATGTATCCTTTAGTGAATTCGCAGCTCAACTTTATAGACCTGTGCCAGATTACCTTGTGTTTTACATCGAAAGGAGTTTTTTCCTAAACACAGACAAGGTACAGAATTTTTGTCAATCTAAGACTTTTTACGTCAGATCAACTGTCAATACAGTTTTATTTCCTGATGGAATATTTCATAGTGTTCTACATTTGAAGAAACTACCCAGAGCATGGCAGAATTTGGGGTATTTCTTTCATCCATAAGTAGATACCTCTGAAGAAACAGCTCTAACATATGTTTAAAATGGCATAGAGCAGGTGTTAGTAAACTCCTATGGGTGAAATCCACCTGATTGCCTGTTTTGAAAAGACTGGAACAGAGCCATGCCAATTTGTTTAAGTATTATCTATGATTGTTTTCATGCTACAATGGAAAAGTTGAATAGTTGTGACAGAGACCATATGGTCTACAAAGTCCGAAATATTTACTCTCTGCCCCTTTATTTAAAAAAGTTGGTTGTTGCTTGGCATAGAGGAAAATGGGAAGATAATCAAGAGTTCAAGTTAAATTAATATTTTAAAAAAATTATTTTGGTTCTTGAAAAAGAAGTTTACATACAATGGCTGTTATATGTATCAAACATCATTTTAAATTTTTTGTTTCATAGAACATGTTCAAAGATGTATTGTTCTCAGAAGGTAGGAAATGAAATAAAATGCATACATAAAAACGTAAGGGATAACATAAGGAGCTTGGTAGCTTCACTCTTTCCACTTGCCATCAGCCAGGTTATATTTGTTGTAGATAATTATTTGACACTTGCTTGTCATTTTTTAAATTTGTCTATGGCCTAAGATGAGCAATATGTATCCACCTCTATCTAATTTTAATTCCTATGTTCATTTAAGATATTGTAAACTCTAGGTTAATTGATACTCCTCACTTTCTGAATACTGGAAGTCAATTATTATGAGCACTTTGAAGCCTAAAGAAAGGAAACCACACAAGGGAATTACCTGTCTGAATTTACAGTGTTGCTTCCATACAAAAGGATCAAATAAAGCCCAGATCTGCAATTGTTATGCTAATTATGAAAAGGACCTCCTGAGACTAAGTTAAGCAAGGTACAAAGTAGGGCTAATCCTTTGGGGTTGAAAAAAATGTCTTCTTCACCTTACTAGTAGGGGTAGTAAAGAGAATAAAACACATTTACATTCTTATATATGTATATCTATGTGTTTATTTATATTGATATATTTTATATGTATTATAGTTTTAAATTATCCATACCTGTATAATGTATACATATACAATATTTAAGCATAGAAGATTATAAGGAAAAAAGTAGAAAAAAATACATATATGTGATCAAAGAAAATTCTCTCAACCTATTTACTTACACAACAATAGGATAGCATTTAGTTTTCACAACCATTAATTCATATATGATAGCACCAAATAAATTCCAACTTCTCTCTCCATCAGCTATAATTTTGACTCAAGCTCCAGTATGTGGATAGAAATACGGAAGGATCTGGTACTGTCTTATTCCAGGAATGAGTAAAAATCCCTGACATTTTTCTGTTAACCATAAGGAATAGCTCTGGGACCACAGTCTAGGTTACTAATCTTACATGTGACTCTTTCCAATCACTCCAGAACAGAATTAAAAATACCCATCCTATAAAACTGAATCGCTTCTCGTAAAATAGCATTGAAAGTGTAAAGTTGTCCATGAGATTAATCTCCGTTTTCAAAAACAATCGCTTTACAAATTTTTGTGTTCTCTTCTTAATAATTAATTTTAGGAAATTAATATTTACTAGCCAAGACTAAATGATATATTTTTTTTACATATCTAAACATAAATTAACAAATGCTGACAAGTTTGTGTTTGTGCATCAAGACAGTAAAGTTTCCATCCATTCCAATTTCATAAAAGTTGTTGGTAAAGAGATTATCTTTTCTTCCTTCTATTACTGAGTACTTACTCTGTGGCGGGCATTGTTCTAGGCACTGGGGTTGTAGCCAGCAATAAACAAATAAGAAATGAATCCCTGATTTCAAGAAGCTTTACATTACACTGCAATTTTGCAAAGTTTTCCAGGTATGAAAAGAGACACATCAGCTTTGTAAATAAATTAATGTTTATTGTGTATAATATGGTATGATACATGGATTGAAATAATTGTAAATGAACATATAGTAAGACAGTGGTTTGCTATGAGATGTAAAAAAGAAGTCAAAGCTTCACTAGAAGTGAAGCTGAAATAAAGAGTGGAGACCAGATTCCAGATGATGTAAAAGAAAAGGAAGGCCTAATTTTTATGTCAATGAGTAAAGAAAGATATATTAAAATAGTAACAATCGAATGCCTGCAAAATAATCTACTAAAAAAGACACACCTTCTGTGCTATTAATTTTGTGACTGCAGAACTCTGATTTATAATAAAATATTGATGGTTAATATTTATCAAGTCTATAATATTTTCTCTAAGCATTTTATAGTCACTCACTCCTTTACTCCTCACAGCAAATCTATTCTGGAGGTACTTTTCTTATCCCTGTTTTACAATAGAGGAAACTGAGCACCCAGAATTTGTGCAATTTTTCCAAAGTCACATAGACAATAAATGAGGAGCTAAAATTTATACCTAGGACGTTTGTGTACTGCATTAGCTTGCACTATGACTAGTAATCTGACAGAATAATTTTTGTTAAAAATATTTTTATTAACAAAAAAAATTTTCCAAATAAATTTTGTTAAAAACCAAAAAATGCTTATTTTTCTTAAAAATTTTTTAAAAGAGTAAGGTAAGTGGTGATAGAGGGCAAACTTGTCTGGATCCAGTTCTAAGCAGGAATGCTTTCAATTTTTCCCTGTTCAGTATGATGTTAGCTGTGGGTCTGTCATATATGGCCTTTGTATAGATACCTAAAATATTACTCAGCCAAAACAAGGTATGGACAATGTTTACATATAAAATCTAAAGCTAAGTTTAACTAAATGAAATAACATAAAATAAATGTTGCTGTTATATTATTTATTTCAGCATATTATAGGGGTACAAATGTTTAGATTACATATATTGCCTTTGCCCCACCCAAGTCAGAGCTTCAAGCATGTCCATCCCACAGATGGTGGGCACCGCATCCATTACGTGTGTATATACCCATCTCCTCCTCCCCTCTGCCATCTGTCCTACACCCGATGAATGTTACTGCTATATGTGCACTTAAGTGTTGATGAGTTAATACCAATTTGATGGTGAGTACATGTGGTGCCAGTTTTTCCATTCTTGTGATACTTACTAGAATGGGCTACAGCTCTATCCAGGATAAATACAACAGGTGCTAGATCACCATTGTGTTTTATAGTTGAGTAGAACTCCATGGTATGCATATATCATATTTTATTAATTCACTCATGGGCTTCATCCAAGAGATGCAGGTATGGTTCAATGTACGCAGATCTATAAATGTATTTCACCACATAAATAGAACCAAAACAAAGATCATGTGATCCTCTCAATTGATGCAGAAAAAGCATTCGACAGAATTCAGCACCCTTTTATGATGAGAACACTTAACAAAATAGATAAAGATGGGATTTACCTAAAAGTGATAAAAGCCATATATGACAAACCCACACCCTAGGGACATTGGCCTAGGGAAAGAATTTGTGAAGAAAACCCCAAAGGCAATTACAGCAACAACAAAAATAAATAAATGGGACCTGACAAAATTAAAAAGCTTCTGCACAGCCAAGGAAACTATCATGAAAAAAAACAGACAACCTACAGAATGGGAGAAAATATTTGCATGCTACACATCCGATAAAGGGCTGATAACTAGAATCTCTATAGACCTCAGGAAAATCAGTAAGAAAAAATCAAACAACCCTATCAAAAAGTGGGCAAAGGAAAGGAACAGAAAATTTTCAGAACAAGATAGACAAATGTCCAAAAACATATGAAAAAATGCTCAACATCTCTAATCATCAGGGAAATGAAAATCAAAACCACAATGACATATCATTTATCACCAGTGAGAATGGCCTTTATTAAAAAGTCCCAAAACAGTAAATGTTGGCGTGGATGCAGAGAGATAGGAACACTCATGTACTGCTGGGGGACTGCAAACTAGTACAACCTCTGTGGAAAACAATATGGAGATACCTCAAAGAGCTACAAGTAGATCTACCATTTGATCCAGCAATCCCATTACTGGGCATCTACCCAAAGGAACAAAAGATATTCTATAAAAAAGACATCTGCAATAGAATGCTTATAGTAACACAATTCATAATTGAAAAGATATGGAAACAACCCAAGTGTCCATCAATACGTGAGTTGCTGTTATTTTTACTTCCTAAAGTGAAGTCACTTCTGTATTTATTTTAGAAACTTTTTGAATAGATTTTTCTTACTGTTTTCCAGATTAAATGCCTTTTGAATTTAAGTGTAGCGAATAAATTAATTTGAATTGATGATAATGGCAACAGAAGAGATTCTTTGTATTTTTATTAGAAACATCTTTGTAATGTATTTTAAGAGCAAAAAAATGTATAAAGGATCTTAAAAAGTCCCTACCCAAGCTGGGCATGATGGTGCTTGTGGTCCCAGGTATTTGGAGGCTGAGAAAGGGGATCACTTGAGCCCAAGAGTTAGAGTCAATCCTTGGAAACACAGCAAGACCCCGTCTCTAAAAAGAAGTAAATAAATAAATAAAAATGAAAAACATATCCTACCCAGTTATCTCATTTTACAGGTATGCTGCCCCAAATCACACAAGTAACTCGTGTTAGAGCAACGTTATCAGGTGTCAGGAAGATGGGAGCGGGGAGAAGCCGATGGATACATACACACCTAATGAAGGCAGTCCATCCTGGTCTTGGGGATGGACAAGCTTGAAGCTTTGACTCGGGAGGGGCAAAGGCAATATATACAACCTAAACATTTGTATCCCTGTAATATGCTGAAATAAAAAAAAATTAAGAAAAAAAAAGTTGATTTTCTGATTCTTAAGACTATTGCCTTTACCACAGCAAGAGACTCACTTGGACTTTCCTAACTTTTTTTTGTTGTTTGTGCTGGGGGGGAAGGGGGCTGGAGCTGCATGGGGGAGACTCGTTTTTGCTTTATGATCAGGTTATCTGTAATTTTATTTGCTTATTTATAAAGAATTTGCAAAGCATTTACACACAGCTATAACAAAGAATTATTTAAATTATAAAAACCTTTTGGGGGAAGCATAAAAATAAATATTCCAAGAGCCATTATGACTCCTTAATATATTTCACATTTACTTTTATATTTTCCTGGCAGCCAAAGCTAAAATAATGCATGGAGTTGTATAACACTATTTTACAATACAGAAAGGATATCATTTTCATAGAACTTTTATGTATACTAAATTCTCAAATTTAGTTACTTTAGATTTTTTTTGAATAATTGCTTAGGATATAAATAAAATCATACATGTCATAGAGGTTGTTTTCATCATTGTTTCCTTTGATGGTAAATATTCTTCGAATGGCTCTTAAAAGAGAGTTTACGGGCATATTAGTGTATATATACCTATAGTAGAAGTAGAACCTTATTGATAATTAAATAAAGAAAGTATGAGAGGTGAAGGAAGTCTTTGGTGGAATACTGCTAATGATGCTCATGTACATGGCTTTAGTGATCTCTGTAATTACAAAGAAGAGCAAAAGAAAGAGAATCCCATGGAATGGATAAATACCATTCCAATTACCCTATTTTATCAGTTATCAGTCATTCCAGCTTAGCTTTACACAGGGCTCAAATAGCCAAAACTGAATAGCAGCATCTATAGTGCCATATTCAGCCTTTTCAATTCAAGGAAAATCCTTTTGCAAGAATATAAGCAATCACATAGTTGATAAGTCTGACTTTTTATTCTTGCCCAGAGTGAATGTTTTCTAACATCTTCACGGAGATAGAGAGCTGGAGGAAATTAAATTATTATCAAAATTTTCTTCGAGATGTGATTTTGGATAAACAAAGTTGGCTGAACAAGCACTCTGGGAGTCCTAATTTTTGCCCTAAGACATGAAAAAGATCAGATATTTTATATTATAAATTTTTTTGAATTTATTATTAATTGCCTGAGCAAAATAGGAAAGCCGCACTGTTTTAGATGTGCTCAATGTAGAAGTTAGTAATGCAAAATTCTAATTCATTAGAAATATAATTGAGAAGTGGGACTATGGATTATGTTCTTTGTGATAGAATTAACTATCAGTTTTCATTCAATGAGTTCTCTTTCAATAAATTGAGGGAAAAGTAAACTACAATTGTTTGTATATCAATTTTTAAAGTAGACATTGAACTAGCAACCTATTCAAGTTACAATACTTAGGTTACAAGCAACTCTATGAATTATATACTAACATACCTGTTTTACAGATGAACAAACTGAAGTAAAGAGAATTTGAGCAAGTGGTACAAAACTGCTCAGACAGCAAATTGCAGTGTAAGTATTACAATACTGGCTTATGTGACTTCAAAGCTCATCTTCCTTTCCACTATTTTTATATTTTTAATATGATTTGCTTTATACATAAGACACATTATTTATCATGTAAGCTTGCAATAGTTTCAGAGACAGGTAAACTCTATGGTCTATGGGCAAACATTTCTTAATATCATGCCAGGTCATTTTTTTACTGATATCTCCTCGTTTTACTCATGTGGTTGCAGTCTGCTGTGACTTGGCTGGAAATGGATGGTTTATGATGGTCTTACTCACATATATCTGGAGTCATAGTGCTGGCTATTGGCTGGTCCACCTCTTCCAAGCTGGTCTGTCTTCATCCTTAATGTTGCTCAGGCTCCTTAAAAGAGGGCAAAAGAATAAACAACAAAGGCTCATAGAGGTATGCTCTGGAACTCATACAATGTTTAATTTGCCTATCCTGTTGGTCAAACAAATCACAGTATAAGCCTGGATTCAAGATTTAGGGAAATTGTCTTCATATTTTGATAGAAGGACTGAAAAATATTGTGATCATGTTTTTAATCTGCCATAACCACACTCTTTTATCTTATTATTACTAGAAACGGTACTAGTATCAGTAATGTTAAGAGACACAGAGTTTATAGTGTGCAGCTAAATATATCCAACCCTGAAGCAAAATGGCCCTGCATTCAAACCTCACCTCTACAACTACTGTCTGTGTAAACTTGAGAAAATTACTAAATTTTTCTGTGTTTCAATATTCTTCTCTTTAATATAGGGGCGATTATAACAGTACCTACCAATAAAGTTAGTAAAAGGATTAAAATGTTAATATTATAAAATGGTTAGAACAGTACCTGGCTCATAGTAAGCACTATATAATTCATAAATAAATTTTCCATATTCTGAAGTCTTAGAATAGTTAATCAATATACTAATAAAATACTTTGAAGCAATTAAGTACTTACTGCATATTTCATGCTTAAATCTGGCTAATATAAACATGTGTTATTATTTCAGATTAGTTTAAAGTCTATTTCAGGGATAGATGGGACACTATCTCCCTTTTCTTCATCTTTCTTCTTTGCAAGTTAACCTCATGCATTCTTCTTCCCTCAATTGGTTTCTAAATGTCAACAGTTAAAATGTCTTAAAATTATCTTCTTTCATTTAGCCCTTTGCCGCTGCCTTGGTTGAGACTTTCATAGCCTCCTAAATAAAATATTACAATGAACTCCCTATAAATATGACAGCTTTCTCTTTGTCTTGGTTAACATTCTCCCAAATACAAAACCCGAGACAAGAAGATAGGTGCTGATACTCTGTTCAGGAAGTGACCACAGGCAGCTAGCTGTATTGGGGCAATGAGCTGCTCGTGTGGGAACCAGACTCAATTCCACTGAGTGCTTAGAGAAGTGTAAAAAATTATGCACATTAAAGATGGGAGGGGTGAATTAATCCATGAACTTTCATCCCTCGTGGATGAAGATCCTGTGGGAGCCTTAAAACACCCTCACTTCACCTCTCCCTCAGAACTTCTGGGCCGTGCTTCTGAGGAAACAGCAGCAATAAAAAGTTCCCTGGGAAAACTGTAAATTTTAATAAATTATACAGCTTGAAATTGAGGTAGGACATTGGGAGAATACGGTGAATGTGAGCTCACAAGACACGACTGAAATTAAAAGTTGATTGAGGGAATGTAATGCAGTCACCAGAGGCATCTGCTGTATCCAAATTTAACTTCCACCCAGTCACCAGAATAAAACTTCTCTCTTTGCTCATTTGGGATGCTATACCAGGATACCATAGACTAGGCAGCTTATAAACAATACAAATTTATTTTTCACAGTTCTGGAGCTTGGGAAGTCCTAGATCAAGGCTCCAGCAGATTTGGTGTCTGGTGAGGGCCTACTTCCTGATTTTACAGATGTTGTCTTTCTGCTGCGTCCTCACAGGTTGGAAGGGACAAAGGGCTCTCTGAGGTCCTCTTGATAAGGGTGCTCATCAGCTACAAAAGTTCTCACCTACAAATATGTTTCAGTGAATTTTGGGGCAATGTAAACCCTCCATAGCACGTTCTAAAACCTAAATCTGACCTAAGCAAATTCCATCCCTCAAAGATGTCCACATACTAATCTCCAGGAACCTATGAATATATCATTTTACATGCCAAAAGGGACCGTGCAGGTGTAATTAAGTTCGGGGACCACAAAATAGAGGGATTATCTGGGTAGGACCAATGTAATCACATGGATCCTTAAAAAGAAAAAAAGAATTCTCTAGCTGCAAGCAGATGAGATGTGGTAGAAGAGATGCCGCAAAAACTGAAGTCAGAGAGATTCTGAGTGCGAGAAGGATCGGATGTGCTATTTCTGGTTAGGAGCTGAAGAAGGCCACATGCAGAGACCCTGGGGAGGCCTCTAGGAGCTAGTGATTGCCCCTCACTGACAGCAAGCAAAGAACAGGAACCTTAGTTCTACAGCTATGAGAAAATGGGTTCTTACAACGACCTAAACGAACTTGGAAACAGATTCATCCCCGCGCCTCCTGATAAGAGCCCAGACAATAAATACCTTGACTTCAGCCTTGTATGGCTTGGGTCACATAAACTAATTAAGGCAAATGGGACTTTTGACCTATAAAATTGTGACATAAGACATTTATATTTTTTAAAGCACTAAATTTGTGGTATTGTGTTATGCTACCAACAGACAACTAAAACAATGTGCAGAACATTTCATTTTCCATCACTTTTAATGGATTATGACCAAATTCATTAGTAGAGCATTTGGTCTCAACCTAGCCTAGACTTTCAATTTCAACCCTTGCAATCCTCTCTGAGATATCCAACTCAAACAATACCAGAATTACTTTTATGATTTCCACCCATCCATTCACACCATCTCATTATGCTTTTAATTAAATAAATCAGCTTTTTGAACATTCTGTTCTCTTTGCCCTAAACTACCATATCTTCTCTACCTGATGTTTTTCTATTCAAGTTGCAAAAGAATTCCCACCTAAACAGAGAAGCAAAGAAGGTGTTTTAGGCACAGAAAGCAACAAATCATATAGAGCAAAACAACGTAGAGCTTAACTGACAAAATATGTGGGAGTTTAAGAGCAATGAGAAAGACCTGAAACATTAAGAGGTAAGGTAAGAAAAGAGGAGGGAGAGAACTGATCTTGATTGATCATGGATTCAATGATAAGGGACTTACCTTTTTAATCAATTGTTTGAGAAGATCTACTGAAGGATATTTTGTAGAGGAGTTACATAGCTAGGTTTGAAGCTTTTTTATAAGAGAGCTCTGAAGCAGCGTGAAGAATTAAATTATTTTGTTTTTAGTATTTAATTTCTTATTTGTTGTCCTCATTGTCTCTCATATTGAAGGTGCTTCTAGCACAGTGATAGAGGGTGGAAGCAGAAAGCTTGGATCTGGATCTGACATTAGATTTTCCTTGCAATTCATTGAAGATCAGAACAGGAAAAGAGCCAATCAGTGTGATGCAATCTTCAGTAACATGTGTTTTGGATTTAGGTCTGTCTGATGACATTTAGTAGTGATACTATCTTGGACAAGCTGTTTAACCTCTGTGAAACAAAGTTCCCATCATAGTAAATTGAAAAAAATAATAATAGTTTCCATGTACTTTGTTGTGAAGATTAAGTAGTAACATAATACCAGATGTGATAAGTTGTTTGAAATAATATACACAAATATAGTTTCTTTTTAATCCATGCCATTTTACAATATGGATTTGCAGCAAATTTCATTTCTATTGAGTCTGTTTTCTCTCTGAATTCGAATGCCTTGTGACTTGATTTTGCCAGTAGAGTACAATGCATGTCGATACCTTAATCTTAGAACACAAAAAAGTGAAGAAACCAAACAAAATTTATTTTTAGACGTTATGACTCACTTTGTTCTCAGTCTCTCTTTCAATAGTATATAGTTGGACAGTTCTCTGTCAGACAAAATGAAAATCTTCCCCTCCAATAATTAAGTCTATTCATGTTTATTTATATGATTGTTGTATTGGTTTTGACTGTCAGATTTTATGTTATAGTAGCTAATTGTATTATAATACATTTGATGGATCTTATTGACTATGTAATGAATTTTTTTCTTTTCTTTTATATATGTATATGTGTGCCATGTATTCATATGTGTGTATGTGTATATATGTGTGTATGTGTGTGTGTGTGTGTGTGTGTGTAATTCTTTGGTCTTTACCCCTATAATTAAATGCTCACCACAAGTCTTTTTGCCAAGGTTTATTCAGTCATTTTTTGGTTAGATCAAGCACTTTTTCTAATACAGGAATTCATGCATTCCCATGGCCAAATCTAGCAAACATCCTGTTTAAGTATGGTCCATGAATGACGAATAGCTTTCACAATTTTAAACAGTTGTAGAAAAAGAGAAGAAAATGTGACAGAAACACATATGACCAGCAAGGCCTAAAATATTTGACTCTTTAACAAAAAAATGTTCTGACCACTCTACAATTGCTTAAGAAGGACTCATGAGTATAGTATTCCCTGGGCTATTGACTGCTTGATATGGTAATAAAATAGCCTTCCTAATTGATGGAAAACTTGTTGTGAACAGTCCTTTGTTCATGCTTTTTTCTTATATTTCTTTACAAAATGCTGCTCCATTAAGGCCTTGTTTATTATATTGCTTTGATATATCCGATGCCTGTCTAATTGCATTGTCTTGTTACTTCGTATTTTTGTTTGGAGGCTGCAATAGTTAATTTTATATGTCAACTTAGATTGTCCACAGTACCCAGATATTTGGTCATGCATGTCTGGATGCTGCTGTGAAAGCATTTTTTAGAGGAGATTAACATTTAAATCAGTAGACTTTGAGTAAAGTGGATTACTTGCTCTAACATGATGGGACTCTCAACTGATCTCCCCCAAGGAAAAAGAAATTCAGCCGGCAAACTGCCTTCAGACTCAACATCGACTCTTCTCTGGGTCATTAGCCTGTCCATTTGCTCTGGAGATTTTGAAATTGTCAGCCCCAGAAGCGTGAGCCAATTCCTTAAAATAAATCTTTGTGTATGTATATATTTGTACATATTTATATATATATTCATATGTACTCATGTTTATATATTTATACATATATTCATATACTTATATATCCATATGGTTATTCATATATAAATTTATATAGAGAGAACTGCCATTTTTAGCATTGTTTCCCTATATTTAATATGTATTTTTCTCTGACTGGTTTTGAAATTTCCTAAATATTTTAATTAATTATTTATTTATTTAGAGACAGGGTCTCACTCTGTTGCCCAGGCTAGAGTGCAATGCTGTCACCATAGCTCACTGCAACCTCAAAGTCCTCGGCTCACACAACCCTCCCGTCTTCAGTTTCCTGAGTGAAGTAGCTAGGACTACTTCGCTATGTGTACCACCATATTTGGCTATTTTTTTTATTTTTTTTTTATTTTTGTACAGACAATGGCTTGTTATACTGGTCAAGCTAGTCTCAAACTCCTAGCCTCAAGAGATCCTCCTTCTTCAGCCTCCCAAAGTGTTGGGATTACAGGTGTGAGCCACCACGCCTAACCAATTTTTCTTTAATCTTTAAACTCAAATTTAATAGTGATGTCAGTAGGTTGTGTTTTCTTTTTAATTAACATTCTTGGCATTTGCTTCACTTTCTAAATCTTTGGGTTATTGTAAATTATCAAATTTGGAAATTTTTCATGAAGTAATTCTTCAAATACTTTTTGTGCATAATCTTCTGTCTCTTCTCTTTTTGAAAATCTAATAGAAATATGTCAAGCAAGCTGTTCCCCCACTGTAGGAAAGAAAATTCTCTTTTCTGTGATTTTTTTTTAGTAACAACTTTATTGAGATATAATTCACATATCTTATAATTTATCTATTAAAAGTGTGCAATTCAATGTTTTGTATTATATGTGCAGTAATTCACATCATCCAATTTAGTACATTTTCATCACCCTAAAATAAACCTATTACTTTTCAATCCCTAATCCTTTTATTTTCTTTACTCACAGGTAACCACTAAACTACTTTCTATTTCTATAGATTTGTTTATTCTATACATTTCATATAAATGGAGTCATACAAATATTTTCTTCTGTGGCTTCTTTCACTTCGTATAATGTTTTAAAAGTTGACGAATGTTGCATTGTGTATCAGCACTTCATTTCTTTTCATGGCTGAATAAATCTTCATTGTATGAATATACTACATTTTGTTCATCGACTCATCAGTCCATGGAAATTTGCGTTGCTTTCACCTTTTAACTCTTACACTACTTGATTTTTTTTTCTTTTCAGTTTTTTTTTTATTTCAGCATAATATGGAGGTACAGATGTTTAGGTTATGTGTGTTGCCCTTGCCCCCCCTCCCCCCCTCAGTCCAGGTTTCAAATATGTCCATCCTATTGCGTGGTGCACATTGCACTCTTACACATATACCCGTCCCCTCCTCCCTCCTCCCCCCTCCCCCCTGCCCAATATCTAATAGATGCAATTCTTATATATGCACTTATGTGTTGATACGTTAATACCAATTTGATGGTGAGTACATGTGGTACTTGTTTTTCCATTCTTGGGATACCTCGCTTAGTAGAATGTGTTCCAGCTCTTTCCAGAAGTATATAAGAGGTGCTATGTCACCATTGTTTCTTAAAGCTGAATAGTACTCCATGGTATACATATATGACAGTTTATTAATCCACTCATGTATTGATGGACACTTGAGTTGTTTCCACATCTTTGCAATTGTGAATTGTGCTGCTATGAACATTCGAGTGCAGGTGTCTTTTTCATAGAGCGACTTTTGCTCTTTTGGGTAGATGCCCAGTAACGGGATTGTAGGGTCAAATGGTAGTTCTACTTGTATCTCATTGTGGTATCTCCATATTGCTTTCCACAGAGGTTGCACTAATTTGCAGTCCCACCAGCAATGTATGAGTGTTCCTACCTCTCGGCATCCAAGCCAACATTTGTTGTTTTGGGTCTTTTTGATAAAGGCCAGTCTCACTGGAGATAAGTGATATCTCATTGTGGTTTTGATTTGCATTTCCCTGATGATTAGAG
>CAUYSK010023604.1:0-36136 GCA_963575035.1 Avahi laniger | reverse complement strand
GGGTTCTCAGTTCTGTTCCACTGGTCAATGGCTCTGTTTTTGTGCCAGTACCAAGCTGATTTTAATATTACAGCTTTGTAATAGAGTTTGAAGTCTGGTAAGTTGATGCCTCCTATTTTATTTTTATTACCTAGAATTGTTTTTGCTACACGAGGTCTTCTCTGGTTCCATACGAAATGTAAAATTAATTTTTCTACATCTGTGAAGAATGACGCTGGTATTTTAATAGGGATTGCATTGAATCTGTAGATCACTTTGGGTAGTATAGCCATTTTAACAATGTTGATTCTGCCAATCCACGAGCAAGGTATGGTTTTCCACCTGTTTACATCTTCTGCTATTTCCTTCCTCCTATTGCTTTTTAAAAGCTCCCAGGCCTACCATCTCCTTTGTCCTTTACCCATGACCGCCCCAGGAATATCCTTGTCTTTCCCGAAGACAATTATGTAGCCACCTGTTCCCCATCCCCCACATTCAGATTCAATGATTTCCTGAGACATTTATTGGGATTGGTGCATTGGGCATTTCCACAGGTGTCTGCCCTTATACTTAATGGCAGCTAAGACATTCTCACACCTTGTGGTACCCTGTTGGAACTCAACACGACCCTTGCTGCAGACGACCCTCCCCTCCCCTCCTTCCCCTCTCCATCTTTGCCTCTCCCCATTCCCTAGCCTGCCCCTGGGCCTAGGCTGCAGGGTTTCTCCAGGATTCTTTGGAGGCTAGTCCTGTTTCCACACTTCCAGCCAAAGATGGCACTGTTCTGCAAACTCAGTTTTGATGTCACCAAAAAATTAGACCAGGAAAAAGAAGTAGACCAGGAAGCAAGCACGGTAGCCACTGACAGGCCTCAGGAGGGCCAGATCAAGCTCCTGCATCTGGAGGAAGGTTCATAGACTCTCTTCTGTCTTGGGTGTTGGTAAGAATGAGAATTACATAATGGGGAGCCACTAAGGAGCTGGGGGGACTGGATGCTTTACTTAGGCCATTGCTTTTTCTCATTAGGTAAACCTCTCTTATGCCTTTGAGTTTCTTCAAACTGGGGCTGGAACTAGCACAGCAGACATGTTCCTGAATGCAGCCCTGCAGCTTCAAGAAAGGGTAAGCCTTAGATATCCAGAAGGTTCAGTACCAAGCAGGAAGTCTGGGGTTCTAGAACATGAAACTTTCCTTGTGGATAAGAGAATTAAAAAACCCACTAGGGTTCTAGGAGAGCCATGGGATTCTATACAACAGGACAGTCCTGAGGGCAAGAGCTCATTTCAATGGAAAATGTCATTCATTTCAAATCAGTGGGAAAAGAATGCATTATTTAAGCAGTGGTTTGGGGATATCTGATTATTTGGAGAAAAAAGTTAACACTTTATGTCATCCACCCAAGTCAGTCCCAGGGTAGCTCAGTGAGTCAGGTTCTTGGTTGTAAACCACAGAATCTCATTCTGCCATAAGCAGAAAAGGAGTTTGCTCGAAGGCTACGGAAGATCTCACTGTGACTGGAAATGTGAAGAACCAGCCTTAGGAAAAGGGTAGGAACTAGGGGAAGAGAGCACAATGAGGACCATGCCACAGGCCTGGCTTACTTAGGATGCCACGACAGCCTGGCCCTCTCCAGAGAATTGCCAACGTGCTTCTGGTCGCCCGGCTGCTGAGACCTCCGGGAATAATTGCTGCCCTCCCCTGCAGCAATGGTCCCCAACCTTTTTGGCACCAGGGATCAGTTTCGTGGAAGACAATTTTTCCACAGACCAGGGTGGGGGTGATGGTTTTGGGATGATTTCAAGTGCATTACATTAATTGTGCAGTCAAACCTCTCTGCTAATGATAATCTGTATTTGCAGCCACTCTCCAGCACTAGCATTAATTACTGCCTCAGCTCCACCTAAGATCATCAGGCATTAGATTCTCATAAGGAGCATTCAACCTAGATCCCTTGAATGTGCAGTTTACAGTAGAGTTCGCACTCCTAAGAGAATCTAATGCCACCACTGATCTGACAGGAAGCAGAGCTTATGCGGTGATGCGAGCTATGGGGAGCAACTATAAATACAGATGAAGCTTCCCTTGCTCACCCATCGCTCACCTCCTGCTGTGCAGCCAGGCTCCTAACAAGCCACAGACGGTACTGATCCATGGCCTAGGGGTTGGGGACTGCAGCCCTGCAGTACTGTAGTGCTTAAGTTCTAACATCCAGAGAGAAAGATAGCATCTGGCTGGCAGACCCTGAGTCATATCGCCACTACCTAGTTGCCAAGTGGAGAGGGAGTATCTGCCTTCCATGTTTCTCGGGACTTGCTTCAAATCATCAGGGTGTTTGCATCCTTAGCAACTAAAGCCAAAAAATGTCAATTACAGTTGCTGAAGTTTCTTTCTTTCTTTCTTTTTTTTTTTTTTTTTTGAGACAGAGTCTTACTCTGTAGCCCGGGCTAGAGTGCCATGGCATCACCCTAGCTCACAGCAACCTCGAACTCCTGGGCTCAGGCAATCCTCCTGCCTCAGCCTCCTGAGTAGCTGAGACTACAGGCGCACACCACCACACCCGGCTAATTTTTTCTATTTTTAGTTGCCCAGCTAATTTTTTTTCCTACTTTTAGTGGAGACGGGGTCTCGCTCTTGCTCAGGCTGGTCTCGAACTCCCAAGCTCAAGTGATCCTCCCACTTCGGCCTCTCAGAGTGGTAGGATTACAGGCATGAGCCACTGAGCCCGGCCTGAAGTTGCTTGAGCACTAGCTATGTGCTAGGTGCCCAGCCAACTGTTCCACAAATATTATTTCATTTAATCCTTAAAGCAACCCTGTACGTTAGAAACTACTATCATCCCCATTTTATAGACAAGCTAAAGATGCCTTTGGACACACACCTAGTAAGTGGTGGAGCTAAGATCTGGTCCCAGCTTCATCTGACTCCAGAGCCTATGCTATGCTTCTGCTGTGCTCCAGAGTGATGGAGAACCAGGAAAAATAAAACTATAAACAATCTAGAAGAAAATGGGTGAGGTCAGGCATGGTGGCTCATGGTTGTAATCTCAGCACTTTGGGAGGCCAAATTGGGAGGATTTCTTGAGACCAGGAGTTCAAGATCAGCCTGGGGAACATAGTGAGACTCTCGTTTCTACAAGAAATAAGAAAAATTACGGCCGGGCATGGTGGCTCACGCCTGTAATCCTAGCACTCTGGGAGGCCTTAGCGGGAGGACTGCATGAGCTCAGGAGTTCGAGACCAGCCTGAGCAAGAGCAAGACCCCGTCTCTACTATAAATAGAAAGAAATTAGCCAAACAACTAAAAATAGAAAAAATTAGCCGAGCACAGTGGCATGTGCCTGTAGTCCCAGCTACCCAGGAGGCTGAGGCAGGAGGATCTCTTGAGCCCAGGAGTTTGAGGTTGCTGTGAGCTAGGCTGATGTCACAGCACTCTAGCCCAGGCAAGAGAGTGAGACTCTGTCTCAAAAAAAAAAAAAAAAAAAGAAAGAAAGAGAGAAAAGAAAGAAAGAAAAGGAAAGAAAGAAAGAAAGAATAAAAGAAAATAGGTGAATATACCTCTTATCCTGATCCTGGGAGTAGGGAAAGTCTTTCTAGGCATAAAGTTAAAAGAAGAAACAATAAAGGACATGATGCTTAGATTTGGCTATGTAAAAATGTAAAACTTCTTATTTTAAAAATAATAACTCCAAAAGCAAAATTAGAAGGCCAACTGGCAAGGAGTATTTGCAATATGTGACAGAGTTTTAGTATCCTTGATATATAAAGAAGTCTTACAAATCCACAAAAAAAGACAAACACCTCGTTAGAAAAGTAGGCAAAGGACATGAATTGACAATTCACAAAACAAGAATTACTAATGGCTGATAAACTCATGAAAACATTCAGTATTATTAAAGAAGCCCAAATTCAAATATTGAGATATTGACATACAATTTTTTACCCATCAAGCTGAAAAAAATGTATACATCTTATTTATTTTAATAACATTTATTTATTTATTTTAGGGTGTGTCAGTGTCAGAGTTTAGGGAAGCATGTTTTAAAAATCAGCTTTATTGAGGGGGATAATTCAGCTGCAATTAGCTGTGTCCATTTAAATCATACGATTCAATAAGTTTTGACTTGTATACCCACTCATGAAACCACTGGCACAATCAAGAAACAAAATATATCCATCACCCCCCAAAACTTTGCTCATGCCCCTTTATAGTTTATCTCTTCCTCCACCTCTGTTTCCAGACAATCATGTATGTGCTTTATGTCACTATAGTTTTGTTTGCATTTCTGTGAATTTTATATAATGGGATTGTACGTGTTAAAAATATGTATGCCAAAATTATATGATGTCCAGGATTTGCTTCAAAAATAATCCATTAGAAGGCGGACATGGGTGGGAATGTAGGTGAAACAAGATTGAGGCTTGTTACACTATTTTACTTTTGTAGACGTTTGAAATTTTCCATCATAGATTTTTAATGTGCATTCCTCTTGATCCAGTTGTTCCCAAAATCAGATACGCACAAAGGTTGTTAATAAGAAATTATAATAACAAAAAGTGTAAACAATCTAAATACCCAACAAAAGCTTGGGTAAATAAATTATAGCACATTCATTAATTAGAACACATGGAGTCTTTAAAAATCATGTTTCGGCTGGGTGCGGGTGCCTCACACCTGTAATCCAGCGCTTTGGGAGGTTGAGGCAGGAGGATCCCTTGAGCCCAGGAGTTCAAGATCAGCCTGGGCAGCATAGTGACACGCCGTTTTTTTTAAAAAAAAATTTTTTTTAAATCATGTTTTCAAATGATTTTTAATGACATTGGAAAATGCAATATATATTTTATATGAAAAATTCAGGTTACAAAACAGTTATGTGTAGCACGATTCCATTTTCCTTTAAAGTGTATAATAAATATATATAAAATACTGGAATCTTAATGATGCTAAACTCTTATGTGGTAGGATTACAAGTGATTTTTATGATCTTTATAGTTTCCAGTATTTTCAAAACTTCTATAATGAGCATATGATAATTTTATGATATTTTAAATATTTCTTTCATTTCTTTAATATTTCATTTCATTTCTTTAATATTTCTTTCATTTCTCTTTGGTACTCTGCATTTTAACAGATTCTTTTCTCCTATGTTATCTTATTTTTAACCTTGCAAGACCTATAGAACAGTTTTTATTATAGTCTCATAGACCCAAAGTAATATATTTTCAGAACTAGATGGGACCTTAGAGATTAAGACTGATTATCCCATTGTTTGGATGAGGAAATTGAGAATCAGAGAGGGGAAGTAAGTTGCTTAACGCCACATAGAAAATTAGTGTCAGAGCCAGAACTAGAAGTCAAGCCCCCTGAGGCTGACTCCAAGGACCTTTCACTGACTCATGGAACAAGGGATCCCAGTTAAACCCAGTTCCTGACAGGGACCATCACCAGACGGTCTTAAATAGGATTCCTCAAAGATAGACAACTGCCGCTAACTTCTAATCCTGGCCCTAACCCAGGTCACACTGTACTCCAGGCCAAAATGGACCCTTCAACTCCATACACAGGCCAATCTTCCCAACCCTGGCCAGAGTCTGAATCTTCATCTGTGTAGCACAGTGAGCCCTTTCTCTACCTGCTTGCTCCCACGATACAAATCTGTATGCTGGAAAGGGGACTAGGGCAGAATATGGGTGAATCATTATAATCGCCTCCCTTCAAGGGTCAAGAGTGGCATTTTCTTATAGGCAGGCAGGCATCTTTTAACTAGAAGGGCAAGGGCAAGACCAGAGCTCTGAGGGATGGTGCCCAGAGCCAGCATTGGAACTTGGGGAGAGTCTGTCTTCTCTGGAGAAAACTTTTCTTACCAGTCCATGTGGATATTCAGAGTCCTCAGCCTGCTGGATCAGAAGGGCCAGGCCCAGAAAACTTTTCCTGGCCCCTTAGTTAGCTGAGAGAAGGGAACAGCCCAGCTCCAGGCGGTTCTTGAAAGGCCTTTGGGAAGCAGGGGCGGGGCACGGGGGCGGGGAGTGTTTAGAGAGCTGTTGGACCAGTGCCAGAAAAGATCGAGGGGAAAGAAGATGCAACTTGCGATGCCTAGTTAAAGGAACTGAAGTGACAGAAATGAATGGACCATTCCACCTTCACCTCCATTCCTGGAAACTCTGTCAGAGCTCCTCAATGCCGGGAACCCCAGCTGGGGTGACTGGGCCTCCCCCAGGGATAAGGAGGTCCCTAAAACTGGAAAAGAATTTCCCTTCCTATGAGAAAATTGGACCAGTTATGTCATCCCCTGAGTGCCTCAGTTCCCCCATCTGTACAATGGAGCAGCAATAGCCGTCCTGCTCCTGCCTTGATGCAGGGGTGTGTGTGGAGGGGATACGTGAGAATACAAAAGAGAACCGGGTACAACGTGCTTGAAGCATCTCTAGTTTCAGCCCCAGCTGGGAGGTATGTGTGGCGCCAAGAGAGTTACAATTCAATTTTGGCTCTTTTACTGACAGGCACTGGAAGGCTGGGCATTTGGCTTGGGCCTTTTAAAGGGCAGGACACTGCTCCTCCCCACCTCCAGCTTAGACTTCCAGGGTGTGTGTGGGGAGGGTGCTCAACCCTTGCCTCTCTGCCTCCTGCCTGGCCTGGTAGGGGAGTCCTATCCCTCTTGTCACTGCTCAAAGATTAAGGTGACTCCCCAATGGCCAGAATTTTGTCAAGTGGAAAGAATTCCTTTGGTGGTATGAGGTGGCCCTGTCTCTGACTCTGCGGAATGTTGTTACCCAACACTTCTCTCCTCGAAGTTCCTGAAATCTGGAAAATGGGTTGTCTCTTTCCAGCTGTTAATCGCATGTGCCTGTGTGCGCGTGTGCAGGGGCGTGGGGGCAGGGGAGGAGGAGGCGAAGTAGATAAAGAGGAGGGAAGCGGGAAGCAGTGTTGCAGGCATTAACATGTCCAATAGATTTTGTTTCTCCTCCCACAAATGCTTAGGCCCGAGAAGCCAGTGAGTAGCTTCAGGGGGAATTTTCTGTGGTTTAAGGCTTTTCAGACCCCAGTTAGCCTTCTGCCCACCTGGGCAAATGAAAGACAAGAATGAAAAAATAAAAAAGAGAGATTAAGGTAAACATGTGAATCTCCTTTTTACCTCGTGGCCTTTGTAAAAAAGATGCCAGGGACAGCAAAGACACCCAAGAGGCAACATGGGGGGAGCAGGAGGACCATAGGAAGGAAAGGAAGCTGACCACATGTCTTTCCTGAAAGACTTTCCTTCATTTCTCTGTAGCTGAAACAGTGAGCTTAAGGGGCTTGCAATGTGGTCAAGGAAACAGCTTACAAGAAATAAGCAAAGAACAAGGAGAGAGAGCAGAACATCAATATTGAGGTTAAAAAAAAAAATCAGACCAGATCAAAAAGTTGAAGGTGGTCAGAATCAGGGAAGACCTCTGGGAGGAGGTGAGACTTGAACTTTGACTTGGAGAATTTAGGTATAGAGGGATAAGGAGGGCATCCCAGGCTAGAGGAACATCATGAGTCCAGGTGGAGGTGGCAGGGTGATGGTGCAAAAGAACAAAGGCTACAAAGAGCAATGACTGTTGGGGGAGGGAGGCAGCAAGGAGCCAGCAAGGCTGAAGAGGAGGGTGTCAGTTGCAAGGTCACGGTCACGTGGAGATCTGAAGAGAATGTACTGTACTGGTGGGAGCAAGGAAAAAGACTTTGTTTCCCTTTTGAAAATTACATGGCCTCAGAAGACCTTGGGGGAGGCTTTTCCTCTTCCCTCAATACCTGGTCTCAGCCCTCTTGCCCCCCCCACCCCCCCACCCCCGCTCCACAACTACCCCCCACTCCCATGCTTGCAGGGATAAGAGGTCAACTTACAAAATGAAACTGCTCATAAGGACAAAAATCAGTGTAATTATTTTACAATCATACTGTGACCATGCAGGTGCACGTGTGTACGTGCGCATGCTACTTTGCAAGGGCACGCACAGAGCATGTCTTGCATGCCGTAAAACGGCAGCAGAGCAGGGGGCAGCCCATTTGGCACCCTTTGACGCAGGCTGCAGGGCACAGTGAGAAGGGCACAGGACTTGGATTCAAATCCCACTTCTGCCATTGCCTATCTAGGTGACCCAGAGTAAGTCCCTTCACCTCTTTGAGCCTCATTTCCTCATCTATAAAACGGGGATAATAACAGTACCCACCCTGTAAAGTTGTGGTGAGGGTGAAAGGCGATAACCTGTAAAGCATCTGGCTCATAATAGGTGCTCAAGTATGGACAACTTTTTATATTACTTACCCACTGCCCCATCCCATGCCACCCCCAGGAATCTGCCCTGAAAATCTGAATTGCCACTATTTCCCACGAAGTCCTGGCTTCTTTGTTCAAAGTGCTGTTCAAGGCAGTGTTAGGCACTGTTTGTGTGGGAGGGGGCATGCAAACCTGAAGCAGGAAAGAGTATGGCAGAATCTTGACAGTAGTGGAAGCGAGGGGATGGGGGTTCATGGTACGATCCACTTATTTGTGCAGATTTGAAACAAAGTACAAAAAGAAGTAGAAGCACTTCTGTTTGTGTGGGAGGGGGCATAAAAACCTGAAGCAGGAAAAAGTATGGCAAAATCTTGACAGTACTGGAATCGAGGGGATGGGGGTTGACGGCACGATCCACTTATTTGGGTAAATTTGAAACAAAGTACAAAAAGAAGTAGAAGCATTCTCGTGCACAAGAAGATTACATCTAGCCCCTAGGAGAAAACAAGCCAGCAACTAATTTTAATCCCAGGCAGGATGGGCAAGCAGGCCCTCAAAGAGAGACACAGTGCTGTAAACACGTAGGGGAGGGGAAGATGTCTTCACCTGGGAGTACTGTGGGCAGCTTTGTGGAGGCAGGGGCAATTTAGCTGGTCCTTTAAGAGAGAGAGTTTGATTTGCAGAGAACAAGGTGGGGGGTCCTGGTTACAGTGGGCTAGTCTTGGAGAACTATTGCTAATAGTACAGACTCTGGAACAGAATGTGCCCTGTGTGCTTTGAGAACAACAGTTCAGGTGGGTGTGGCAGGAGAGAAAATACATTAACCCCTTAGCTCTTGACAGTTGTGGAGAGGGCTTAATTGATCAGGTTAACCTGCCATTTGCTAACTAAGTGCAGAGCCAGGAAGGGGCCTATTTTTCAGGGCTCAGCTGGGAGATGTGGATGAAGGAGAACGAAGCTTTAGAACTAATCTGGTTGCTGGGGAGGGGTTAATTCAGGTGGAGAACTGGAGAGGAGAATGCTTAGTGTGGGTCTGCTCAAGGCCCTGAATTCAAGGTAGAATTTATAAGGTGGCAAAACAGAGCATGATGGGCCCTAAAGAATAAAACTTTTCTTCTTCCCATGCCACCTCAGCCTCACAAAGGGCCAGACATCCCCTGATACCTGTTTTCATTCCTTTCTAGGCAACTTAAGGAGGCTCCTATGCAACTACAAGACCTGGGGAGGGAGTGGCATGTTAAGCCACTCAACTCCTATCAGCTCAACTCTTTCCCTGCACAGAGGAAATTCTCTAAACTTACCAACCTTTCAAATAGAGAGCACGACTCTCCTAGAACAGTAAGGGCAGAGAGGAGAGGGCTAGGGGAGTGTTCATGAAGGAGCGTAGGGCTGGCAAGTGCAGAGGGTGACTCAGCTTGGCTGAGGACAGGCCTTCTTCACAGGTGACCAGGAGAGTGGGCTTCAAAAGGCACAGGGTGGGGAAAGGCAGCAAAGACCAACAACTTTGTCTAGGTCAGTTATTTCTCCTGGGGGTTCCTTCCCTTACCCCATACTCTGGCCCCTGGTCAATACCGTGATAACCACCTGTCTCCACACATAATAGGAAAGAGGCAACCAAGAACAGCCCACAATACTCTCTACAAGGATGGGCCTAGCTGGCTGGGGAAGGATGCTTAGGACACTGCCCAGCTGGGCCCCACCTGGGAGGGTCAGCTTAACCCAAGCTTCTTAAGTAGGTGCCAGGAGAGAACAATCCAGAGTCCACCAACCTTGGGACAAGACAGTCCATCCTTAAGAGCTAGAGTGAATTCTAGATTAAAGGGATGGCCTTAAGAAGTTGGAATTAATCAACCCAAAGCATCCCTTTTCCCGTTGTATTTGGGGGGGGTCTGGGGACATCAAGAGTCCTTGCCTGGGGACCATGTTCACCTTTTATGATTAATATCTAGCAACCATAGTCAATTCTTTTTCATCTTTTTTTGAGTGTCTACTATGTACGAGGTACTTTATTATCATCAATACTAGCCAATAGGTATCAGATATGTATGATGTGGCAGGCTTGCACGGTGCACCAAGAACTTTACTTGTATTATCTCGGTTCATCCCCATCACAACTCTGCGATGTAGGTACTAGTAATGTTCCCATTTTACAGAATGCGAAGCAAAGGCTCAGAGAAATGAAATAATTCACTGAAGGCCATACAGCTAACAACTGGTAGAGGCAGAACTCAAACTCAGGTCTTGTCGCTGCAACCCCACGTGCTATGCGCATGAGCCGTCCACCGAACAGCCTCCAGCATGCTTTGCTGCCTTGCTCCTCACTACACACGATGCCTTCTCCCAATTAGTAGATTAGTCATGTGTTGACACTTCTAGTCTCAGTCTGATGGCTTGTTTATTTAACTGATGGATGCTGCTCCCCATTTTAGGCCATTAGCATTTAAACAAAACAAAACAAAACTGTTGAGCCTGGCAAAGTGACACTGTGTTTACTGTTTTTCTCCCAGTGTTAATTGTGAGCATTTTCCAAATATGTATTTTGATGTGCTAACAGTCCCTAAAGAGAAGTGCAGAACAGTTTAGCGATCTTCTCATGAAGCTCCAGCCCCACTCCCCATAATCTCCTTGGTGAGGGGGAGAAGTCTTGGTTAGGATGAGGAAGAGGGATGGTGACAGTCTCAGTTTGAATACTTAGGGGGTAGAGGAACTGGGCTGGGCAGGGGACTCTGTCCTTGGGAGCTAATTCCCAGAGTATCTCCGCTTCATGCTTGGGGAGGGAATTTGGTATTTCTTTCCAGGACAATAAGAACATCTGTGCCAAGGCAGAGGAGGAGGCCGGGCGCTCCGAGGCATCTCTGCCGGAGTCTCTTGACACTGTCTGATTGTTACTGTTTCAGTTTCTGCTTGGATCACTGACCGTGTCCATTTAGAGCAGGCTGGCTTGGGTGAAGACTGGGCAGGGCTTAGGAAGGACCCAGAGGACCCTTCTGGCTGCGGGGAGTGTGAGGTGAGCAGGAAGCTGGAATAATTCTAAAATGACTAGGTTACAAGTGAGCTCCTGCAAAGTACAAGGTGAATCTTGCATTCACAATGGGAGACAGGAGCGCTTCCGTTGTCCCCCCCTCCCCTAAGCTAATTGCTGTTGATCCAGTCCAGTGTTTACAGCCTCCCTCTTCTGACAGATTGGGGTTCAGCTCGACTTTGGGGCAAATGGATGGAAAGCTACAGGTTTGATCCTTGTATGGGCCAGTTTACTTCACACTGAGAAAAACCTGGCTACTTCCTTCCTCCCAGTGCCAGCTGCAAACTGGAGTTAAAGCCCAGATGGTTTATGGCTCCCTGCGAACCATTCTGGGTACTGGAAAGCCACATCAGTGTGTTTTTATGGTGACTGTAACCATATCTGGCCCCTGCAAATCAGCCTCTGACGGGGGATGAGCGAAGACAGCTCCTTAGTTTCTTCCTCACTCAGGACATGCCCTGGAACTGGGAGTTCTGGGGACCAAGAGGTAGGCATCTGCCTCCTGCATAATTAGTTACATCAGTCTCAAAAAGCATTGATGGTCCATGCCTTTGGGCATCATGCTGTGCCTGGCACGAGCTAGTAATCCCGACCCAGTCTTGGCCCTCCCGAGTTTACAACCTTAAGTCACACAACAATGACACAGATTCCAAAGACGGGCAGTTAACAAATACATCCACTTGTCCACCAATCACAAGGGATCCATTGAGTGAGCCACAGCGACAAACAGGGCCCCCTTCAAAGAGCTTCCAGTCTGGTGGGTAAATAGGTACGACTGAGTGAGGGCTGGGAGAAAAGGTTCAAGAGAGGAAACACGGTCAATTTGGGCATCACTGAATAGACTTTTTTCTCTTAGCGCCTAATGACATGTGGCTGGATTTTCTGTCTACTTGACCACAGCCCTCAGCCCGGGTCGAAGGTTTTGGTTCCAGTCCCCCACGGCGGGGCTGATAATACAGAGGGCCAGAGGCAACGTTGCTCTGCGTAGCGTGGTGGGGAGAACCCCGGGCAAGGCGGCTGGGGCGGAAGGTGCTGGGCATGGGCTCGCCCTCTCTCCCTGAGTGGCCCGGGCGTGTCACCAGACCTCGCTTCCCTGGGCCTGACCGTCCTCAGTTAAGTTCCCCCACCCTCGCCCCGCTAGCCCCGAGTCCCAGCTGCCCGCTCCGCACTGGTAGCGCAGGTTTGGGGCGGGAGCTGGGAGAAGGCTCCAGGTCAAGTCATCCCTGGAGGTCCGGGCGCGGCGACTCCCCTGAGCGCGCCGGCTAGGCCTGGGTGACTGAAGGAGCCCCGGCCCGCGGGTCCCCCAAACACTTCGACGGGCGCCTGCGCCCCGGGCGGCTTCCGAGGGCCGGACTGGGCGGGGTTTCGCGATCCCAGGCCAAACGCTCGCCGGAGAGGTGCTCGCGGCCACTGGGCGCCGAGGCTCCCCCGAGGGCGGGCTGCCCGCTGCGCTGGGCCGGGCCGCTGCAGGGCCTGGGCGAGCGAGGCGGGCGGAGAGAGTGCGTGTGTGGGGAGAGCGCGCGGGAGCGTGAGCCGCCGGCCCGGGGAAGGGTGGGTTGGGGAGCAGCGGCGGCGGCAGGAGTAGCGAGCCGGGAACAGGGAGGTCGGGCCGGGCTGGCGGGCCGGAGCCGCGGGGGGGAGGGCGGAGCGCGGAGGGCGGAGATGGGGCCGCGGAAGGGAGGGGGCGGGCGGGGCGCGGCCAGGGGGCGGGGCGCCGGGACCTGGGGAAGATAAGAGCGTGCTCGCAGCCAGCCAGGGCGGGAGTGAGGGAGGGGCGGGGGACTTAGAGACCAAAGAGGAGACAAAAGGACGGGGTGGGTAGGAGGGGCATAGACATGCGGGGTACGGGAGGGGCGCCGGGGGACGCCTGGGAGGGGGGGGTATGTGTGTGGGGGGACATGGTGTGGGAGGGGCTTAGAGAGGGACGTGAAGGGACAACATAAGAAGGGAGCGCGGGGGTACGGAGAAAGGGGGGCGGGAGTGCTCCACCACGCTGGCCACGAAGGGGAGGAGAGGCTGCGAAGGGGAGGCCGCTGGGAGGACTAGCCACATACAGGGAGGGGGTTCTGGGGATGGACACTCCGCGGGGAAGAGGGGCCGGGGCTTCGGCGGGCTCGGGAGGGGAAGGGTGAGCAGACACAGGGAAAGGGAGTGCTGCGAGATCCCGCGGGTGGAGGCGGATGGGCGTGTGTGGAGCGCTGAGGGCTGGGATTTAACGCGGCTGTTCGGGATGACCAAAAGAGCACTCTGGGGGCTGCACAGACGGGACGGGGCTACCAAGGCGGGACGAGAACTACCCAGGGGAAAGTGGGACCTATACGGGCAGAAGAAGGGTGGCGGGGCAGCCTCGGGCTCGGCAGGAAGGCGCCACCACCGCCCTCTGCCCGTCCCCAACGTGCCCCGCCCCGTCCGGGGGCCCTAAGGGCAGAGGCCTGGGCCGTGGGGGAGCCGAGCCAGGGCGGTACCATTCGGAGCAGAGAGGGGGGCTTGGGGGAAAGGGAGGAGCCAGGGGTCAGAACCCTGTAGGGGGCGGGGGGGCGCCACACCCTGGGAAAAAGGCTTGGGCACATCCAGAATGGACCAATCAGCGAGCAAGGCCAGGGTGGCGTCAAGGGGCAGCTTCGGCCAATGGGAAGGGAGAACACTTCGGAGGTTCGGAGGAAGAAAAGAAAAAAAAAGCCCCACGAAACAACAGTCGAATCCGTTTGGGGGCTTGGAAGGCTGGGAGTGGGCGTCGTTTATAGCACGTTCTGGCGCCTGCCCTCCCCTTTGAAAGATGGGGTCGCTCGCATCACTCCTGGGCAGTGGGGAGCAAACAGAGCTGAGGAGGGTCCCGGGAAAGTAGATGGGGATTGGCCGTTTACGGGGGGCACTTGATTGGGCGCTTCAATTTGGGGGTGGATGGGACGGAGGTGGCAGCTTTGTGCTCAAAAAAGTGAGAGCGTGTTGTGGTCTCTTAAACGGAGGCTGGAGTGGGCAGGGGTCCCTCATTCCCACCGCTGGCTACTG
Source organism: Avahi laniger (assembly GCA_963575035.1). Lineage (NCBI taxonomy): Eukaryota > Metazoa > Chordata > Mammalia > Primates > Indriidae > Avahi > Avahi laniger. Next base: position 21,893 of record CAUYSK010023604.1, on the reverse strand, counting down.
ACTTAAGTGTCAACCAGCAAGTGGATCGTGGATAATCTCAAACCAATGGATAATTTAAAAATGCCCTTTGGGCACTGAACACTGCTCAACATATTCGTTTCCCTTCCCTCCCAAGTCCCAGGTGGTTTCTTCAGAGAATGAGCAATGGTAGGGGCCACAGCTACCACTGGGAAATTCATAGAAATTTCTCATGTGGCTTTTGGCTTCAGAGTTCCCGCTCAGTCACTAATTTAATGTGTAACACTAGATATACCACTCTTTTCTGAAATCTTTTGCCTACAAAATAAAGGTATTGGGGACTAGCTACCTTTGAGGTCTGAACATTTTGGAACTGATTTGGAGGGTGATGTCCTTGGAAGAGAGGACCATATCTGGAGAATTGCAAAAGAAAACTTGGAGTGGTAGAGATTTTGACTCAGGAATTCTAAGTGTCTCTAAAGCCCCTGAAATTTTATGTGAAATGATGTACGTTTGTGCATTTTTCTGGAGAGGGTTCATAACTTTCATCAAATTCTGAGTGGGGCCCGTGACACAGAACAATTAACCGATTTTGGTCTAAAAATGCTGAGGGTGGGACTGAACTTCCAAGGCAGGAGGTGAAGTGCAGTAGTGGTATGTCTTTGGAATCGGAGGGGTTCCCTAAATTCCTTGGTAGGAATCCCAGTCGCAGGGGCTCTTTGCTTATGCTTGTCATCCAAAGAAAGGCAAGTTCCTCAGAGCTGAAAATCGCACGTGAACTGCCATATTGCAAAGTAATGCTGGAAGAAGCTGTACTTTGAATGAATGCTGAGTGGTTGGCCCTGAGCTATGACGGAAAGGGAATAGAGGTTTACTTCTGATATCGCATCTACTTTATCTGTAAAGTAAGGGTAAAACTTCCCGGTCTTGTTATGAGAAAATAAGTTTGAGATACTCTGGACAGTAATCTGTATAAGCTGGGAAGCTCACACACGTCAAGAAAATGATAGTGGCTAGACTTGTGGGGGACAGAACCCAGCTTCAGCACCACCCTGGTCTTAGGATCAGTCTAGGACAGAATCCATTTGCAGAGTTTGTACATACTGTTTCTAGGTTCAGAGGTTAAAATACACATTTTTTTTTCTTAAGTCTTACTCTGTTGCCGGGGCTAGAGTGCAGTGGCATCATATAGCTCACTGCTACCTCAAACTCCTGGGCTCAAGCGATCCTCCTGCCTCAGCCTCCCGAGTAGCTGGGAACTGTAGGCACGTGACACCACGCATAGCTAGTTTTTCCATTTTGGGTAGGGAGAGGGTCTCCCTCTTGCTCAGGCTGGTCTCGAACTCCTGACCTCAAGCAATCCTCCTGCCTTGGCCTCCCAGAGTATTAGGATTACCGGCGTGAGCCACTGTGCCCTGCCTAAAATATACAATATTTTATCATTATTCTTGACTTTTCAAACTGGCAGTTATTTATGGTGGATCATATCTGATGTGACATATTTAAGATCATAGACTAGGGTAAATTTTCTCCATTCTGCTTTAGGACCAACTGCATAATCCTTGGTAAGAAAATGGGGGGCCCCTGACAAATACAACTCAAGAAATGCATATTAACGGATCAACACATAAGTGCATATGTAAGAATTACATCTATTAGATATTGGGCAGGGGGGAGGGGGGAGGAGGGAGGAGGGGACGGGTATATGTGTACACAAAGAGTGCAATGCGCACCATGCAATGGGATGGACATATTTGAAACCTGGACTGAGGGGGGAAGGGGGGGCAAGGGCAACACACGTAACTTAAACATCTGTACCCCCGTATTATGCTGAAATAAAAAAAAAATAAAAAATAAAAAATGAAATAAAGGGACTGGAAATGCACAGACAACAGGAATACACTAGTAAAGAATTTCAGCTCAGCATAGGGTTTTTTTTCTTCCATTGAACTATTAAACTTTTCATTGCCTTGATCTCTTTAACTACTTTTACATTTTAAGAATTTTAATGCAATGTACACTTGAATATTTATGGGTAGGAGGTGATAATATATTTTGTGTGTACTTATATATATATATAACCTCATATATATTTATACATATACCTATATAGTAGGATTCATCATATGTTTTCAAAATATATAAGAATAATCTTTAAGAGAAAAAATGAGTAATTTCATCTGGTAGGATAACAAAGTTAGCATTGCCGAATATTTGTAGAATAATTTTGGGTGATATTTTTGATTACTGTAATGAAAATATAGACAACTGCAGTTTATGAAGCAGTTGATTACTTTCCTTGTATATTGAGAGCATTTCATCGTCTTCAAATGACTTGAAATTAGAAAACACAAACCAATTTCTCCCTTCTACATTTTCTATTAATGATCATTTTCTAGAGTTGTATTTTGATAAGAAATCTATTTTAAAATGCCTACCCTTTGTATATTTTAATAGTTTATAACAGTGGAAACATATAGAATATGTGAACATAGTATATAGCCCTAACAATTGACAAAAACATTATACACTTACTATATATTGGACTTGTCCTTGACTTAACATCACTGATGTTAATAACTAAGACGTACTGAATAGGTGTTGTGTGCCAGATGCTGTGTCAAGTCACTTACGGCATTATGTCACTATGTCACATTACTAACCTATGAGGTAAAAATACTGTGATTACTGAAACCATGTACATGAGGCAAGGTGTTTTGGCCTCTGATCTATCTATAGTATATCAGAGCCAAAACTGGAAATTAGATTTGTTGGGAACAAAAGCCTTGCTCTTGGACACAATTCTGCATTGCTTAAACGTTTCAGAGCTGTTGTAAAGCAATAGTTTGATGACTGTCTTTATAGAAGCATGAACACTGAAGTGTAGACATTGTGGAAATTATGTTGCAACTTGGTTGAGATGGTATCTTCTGATTTTAAGGTTCTACAATTTGTGAGTTAGATTTTTTTTTAATTTAGTATCAGAAAATGTTAGAAGAGGACAAAAAAAACTTATATTTTGAATTTTCCCTCTTCCTCTGCATTTTTACATGACAATTTGCTGTTTTATACAACTTGTACATTGTTTTCCCTTCATTTTAGCACATCGTCAGACCTTTGTGACAAGGCTCAGAAAAAATCATTTTCACAAAACCATTCATCCATTCAATGGTCCAGAATTTAGATCCTGACTCTCAAGCAGCATTTTTTCCACCAGACAACACTAGCAAATTCAATTCCATAATACAAATTTTATATTTGCTATAATAACTGGACATTTGTTTTAGTGTAATATTGCTAGAGGCATTAAAATTAATATCTAATGATAGGAATCATGTTAAAAAGTTCTACAGCCTTTCCAGAGAAATGTTTATATAAGACTGTGACAAGGCCTAGCAGTATGATTTTAAAAAAATTGTACAATTATATAAAGAGGATTTATTTTTCTACCTGATGATATGTTTAAAATAGCAACAGGTAGGGCTAAAGTAGGAATTTTCTTCTATCTCTGAGAGCTAAATCAGAAGTCTTAGTTTTTGAAGTTTCATGATTTTGCTTTGAGCTATTGAAGGTATTGATCTAGGAAAGAATGAAAATAATTAATCAGAAAGTCAACGGGATTAAAATATCAGGCTTCCAAAAGCTGCTCCGAAAGATGACAGAGTCTTAATAATAATAATAATAATATTTAAGTATGATAATAGGAAATATTGTCTATGGCCACATCACCCTGAACACCCCCAATCTCATCCAATAATAGGAGATATTTATCCTTTTTTAGGGCTTCCCGGCACCTGAAACCCTTGCCTATCCTTAGGGAATTCTTCATCATGTATAATCAGGCATTTAAGCTATTAAACATTAATTGATCCTAAGCTATCTATTTAAGCTTTCTACATCTCAGTTTTCTCATTTGTGAAATGAGAAATTTGAGCCAGGTGATCTTGTTTAGCATCCATTTTCGATGTGTCCTTCTGGTTAGCAAGAACTAACTAGCAATCAACGGCGCCTTTCTTATTATTGTACAAAAATACTGGCTTTTTCATGCTCTCATGTTGTTGAGGAGTAGCTGCATTCCCTGGCCCTGACAACTCTGATACACCCGACCAGTATTAGAATTAATAGCTAGCGATCAAAGAAGTGTCTGCATGGGTGACTATACTGGTTTTCTACTGCAACTGTAACAAATTACTATAATTTAGTAAGTTAAAAGTGCGCAACTTTATTATCTTACTTTTCTAGAGGTCAGAAGTCTGTAATTGGTCTTACTGAGCTAAAATCATGGTACCAGCCAGGCTAATTTCCTTCTGGAGACTGCCTATAAGAGAAAGTCTTTTCCTTTGCCTTTTCCGGTTGCTAGAATCCACCTGTATTCCAGGTTTGTGGCCCCCTTCTGCCGTCTCCAAGCCAGCAGTGTAGCATCTTCGAATCGCTCTTTCACCTTTACACTTATGCCTCTGTCTTCCAAGGACCTTTGTGATTGCCCGAGGGCACCAAACAATTCAGAATAATTCTCCCATCTCAAGATTCTTAATCACATCTATAAACCTTTTTTTGCCATATAAAGTAACACATTCAAAGGTTTCAGGGATTACGTTGTGGACCTCTTTGGAAAGCCTATTGCAAAGGATTCTGCCTACTACAAAAATCCTTCCTGGTGGCTCACCAACAGTATCATCAGTCATTTTTTCGGGGCAGCAGTGACCTAGGCCCTAGTGGGGCCATATAGAGCACAGTGGAAGCTGGAAATTCAGTGGCATTAGTGTTTTGTAGCAAGTGTCCTCGCCTGATAAATGAAAGTTTAATGTTTACTGTGGTCCCAGTTACTCCTAAGCCTCCCTCGTTCTTCGTATTTTCCAAGCCAGTTTTCTCAGGGTTTTTTTGGTGGTTCTATGAGCTATTGAATGCCTTTTGTATAAGTTCCTTTTCTGATTAAGTTAATCAGAACCCTGATTTAGGGGAGGAAGGGCATTGAGGATAGAAGGTAGTAGGTGAAAGAGACAATGTTTGATGATGGAAGATCCAGCACCCCCTCAAAAAAAATTGAGAGTTTCCAGCTGTTGAAAACACTAATCATTGATTTAATGAATAAATGCAGTGGTGATTAATCAGTTATTTTTTATCTTAAAGGCTTTTCATCTTAAAAAAAGTATTTTAAATGAGTTCTGGATTTTACATTGCTATCAAGTTAAATCATATTATTGATACTCATTCATTGGAATCTATATGTTATTAAGGTAATTCATTATAATTCATATGTATAATTTATGTATACATATATGCACACACAGAGAAAGATCTATGTTCCATAAACATTTACAAAGCTTGTATGGTCTAATTTATGTTCACCTCTTATTGTGATAGTGACCACAGAACTTGTTTTATGTTTTCTTTTTGGCCTCTATCCCTTCTGGAAGAGGTAGAAAGGTCAACTAATTTAGTTTACCCAGGGAAGTCTGCTCACATCTCTCTGCCTGTGGTCTTTTCCCTCTCTGCTATTGGCACTGGGCCACTCTTTGCTACTGGAATAATGAAAATAGCAGGAGACTGTAGACATCATGTGTCACTGAATCCCTTTGCTGTAAAAAGAATTGCTTCTGAAGCCTGCAAATGGGACAAGGAGGCAGCAGCTTCAAATAAAAGAGGACTCAATAGATATTTTGGCTTATGTTCTAGAAATCAGGTGGAGAAAGCAAAAAAAAAAAAAAAAAAAGTAATAAAAAAGGAGCTGTTGATTGCCAGTTAGTTTTTGCTAATCAGAAATACACATTGAAAATGAATTTGCTAATAAAAATCACCTTGGCTCAAACTTCTCATTTTACGAGTGAGGAAAGTGGGGCCAAGAAGGCTTAAATAGGTAGCTTGGGATCCATTAAATTTTAATAGCTTAAATGTCTGATTGTGTTGGTTTTATTTATTAAACCATCTCTGCCAATTAGAGGCTCTCAGTTGATTAAATATGTTAGATCACCAAAAAGAAATTTTTTAAATATTAGTATTATGTAAAATTTATCTTTTTCCTGAAAATTGTATTGAATATATTGGAACTTTGTTTTATGAAATTAAACAATTGAATTAACTTTATGGATTAATGAATCTTCATGGTTAAAAACTGATAAATAACCAAAGCAAACTCTCATTTACTTATTTGGTAAATTTATTGAATAATTTTATTGTAGCCAATACTGAATTTTCAAAAATCAAGATTTTGTTTATAATTCACATTGAAGAATATTCATGGAAATTTTATCTTAACATATTATAAAGTGAATTTTAAGATACTATGCGTTAACAAACCATCAAAGCATTTGCTAGATGGAAAAAGATGACACGTTTTCATTTTGTTGTTAGTTGCATCACATATGGCCACAAGAGGGCAACCTATGAAAATAATTGAAATTCCAAGGAAAACTTCAACAGCATTTACTATGTGGGTTTTGTTAGGTATCTTTGATCATAAATTTAGCATTCTTGTTAGAATATTATATATAAAAGGATTCTACTTCAACTATTAGTATTTAATTTTTTTCAAACTAGAAAATCAACTGAGACAAATTAATGTCTACATTTTCCTTTAGGTAATGGTATTGACAGATATGCGATAGATACATCCCATTTGTGACACCAGAATCAGATGACATCTTTCTGGTAAATCTAGAAAAACAGTTGTAATGGACTGTCAACACTGTCCTAGGAGAGTGACAGTCTTTCTTTTTTTTAATTTTTAATTTTATGGGTATATATTATTTGCACATATTTATGGGGTACATGTGATATTTTGATACAAGCTTACAATGCGTAATAATCAAATCAGGGTAAGTGGCATATCATCACCCCAGACATTTATCGTTTTATTGTGTTGGGAACATTCAAATACACCTGTCAAGTTATTTTGAAATATGCAATAAATTACTAATTATAGTTGCTCTGTTGTGCTACTAAACACTAGATTTTATTCCTGTAAACTATATTTTTGTACCCATTAACCAACCCCTGTTTATCCTCCTCACCCCATTACCTCTCCCAGCCTCTAGTAACCACCATTCTTCTTTCGACTATCAAAATGACTCTAGTTTTTTAAAGATTGTCATGGATTTCGATGACCCTTGATTAGTTACAGATAACGCCCTTAACTGCTTTTAAGCACATCAGTAAGATCTAAGGCAAAAAAGGATTCCTTATGGATTAAAATATTTTTGGTAGGCCAGGTGTGGTGGCTCATGCCTGTAATCCCAGTGCTTTGGGAGGCCAAGATGGGAAGATCACTTGAGGCCAGGAGTTCAAAACCAGCCTGGTCAGCATAGCGAGACCCTGTCTCTACGAAAAATAAAAATTTAAAAATGTACTTCTGATATGTAGAAGTAGGTAAATTACTAATTTCTGTATTTTTCTGTGACTCAAGTATAAAATAATACATCAAAGAGGAAAAAAAATGTTTAAAAGATAAAGAATGATTTGGCTTACTGAGTACTTAAAAAATCCCTGCCCACACTAACGCCCCACCCCAACAATCCTCAAAATAATGCACATCATATAAAATGTACTTTAACTTCTGTTCCTAGGGAAATAATGTGGTAGAGTCCTCAAACTGAATTTCTAGAAGCAGGTGTCCTTTATAATAGCATCACCTTAATTCCTGCCAAGAACATAATGTGCAGCACACAATTCCAGTTTTATTAATTTCATTATTGTTAGCAGTACTTTGCCCATCCTACCAGACGCACTGCAGGGTGACTCAAACAGCTCGAGAGAGAAATTCTATTTATATCCAACATTGTGTTTTATTTGGTTACATGCTTTAATTTTCAAGATATGCCATTTTTAAATTTAATAAGGATTTAATAATAATATTGGGACAGATATTTCATAAAATTATATTTTGGATAGTGCCTCAGATCATATAATATGATCTTAAAATTTGGGATCTTATAAGTCAGAATAAACCACATCAGTAGAAAATATCCCTTTGATGTATGACGGAAAAGCTTGGAAATAGTTTCTTTTTCAACTCACAGAGAAGAATTCTTTCAGGTAGCTTTAAAGCCTTTTTTATTTTTTAACCTAGGATGAGTCCTCTATTTCATTTAACGTTCCTATAATTACAAAATATGTGTAAAGTGAACTTGCAATCTTGTTGTAAATAACAGCATCAGTCAATAACCTGAACACTTACAAATCGAACTTAGAAAAGGAGTGAGAAGTACTAACTTTGTATATTCTGCTCTGGAAACTAGATGTTTCTGTCGACTAAGTAACACCCTGTGATTGGGTTTTTTAAGGAAAACTGTCAATGATGGTTATTGAGAATTGTCCTTCCCTTTTTCTGGGACCTATGTATGCATCATTTTTCTCTCTGTCAAACACTTAAGCCACAGCACATAAAATAATTATGGGGAGCAACAATAGAAGGGAAAGAAAAAAACAGGAAATGGTAATCATGCTTAGAAAAATGTTGGAGAATAGTCGAAATAATATGTAAATGAAATCAACAAATATTTTACTACCTCTAATGCTAGTTATCTTCAAATAAGATGTCCAAGTATAATCCTCTCAAGAACCCTCTCAGGTATGTGTTATTGCAGCTAGTTAGTAGCCTCAAAAACCACGATTTTAAAAGTTAATTATCTTGCCCAGGACACATAATAGACATTACACAAAGTAGCAGAGCCAGTATTCAACTCACACCATCTGATTCCAACTCAGGTGATGACATGTATACCATACTATATATTATATATTTTATATATAATATATTTATTTATTCTTGTGAAAATTCCTAATGGATATCACTAAACTACCAAAACACTAGAGATCAACAAGTTTCCTGAATATTCAAAATACCTAATATAAAAAAGAGGTAGAGAAAAGAGAGTAAAAGCAAGAAAAGGACAGAATTTGTCAGGATTGGAGGTGGAAAATTTGGGTTCCATATCTGAGAGGCACTAGAGCACAATCAAGAAGTAGAAGTCACTTTCCTACACATATGTACTCACTCGCCTTCATTCTGCGCTAAACCCAGTTCTACATACAGATGCTGTCAGCTTTTGTTGTCTGTGCATAACCTGTCCCTGACCTGCAGTCTTATCCAGTCACCAAATATAATAAAGCTTTCTTTCGGGTGTTAGAGCTATCCCAGTCGATTCTGGTCCAATTTCTAAAGCTCTTTTAAGCTTCTTTGCAGGTATTTTTTGTTTGTTTTTCCTTTTTTAAACTGAGAGATTTATACCAATCCTTATTACAGAACCAAAGAAAATCATGTTATGGCGTGACTATATTGGAATTGGATGACACCGGCCTCCGGTTTGACACATAGCCTTCAATTCTTTCCTATCACAATAAGTTTTCCTATCTTCTTGAGGTGCAATCCAAAGGGAGTTTAGATTTCAATCATTCTGAGCACTGTATCTGAAGTCAAGCATGATTTTCCTAGCTCAATTTTCTTGTTTTCAGGTATCAATATAAGCTTTGAATTCATTCACAGCTCTTTCCAAGTACTTAGTACATGTCCATGCAAATTACACATATTACAGACAACCTTCACATGTCAGAGTTACTGAGATTGATAAATGTAAATCCTGACCATGACCCTAAGGTGTGTATGTGCACAATTTTAGTGATGAGGCACTATCCTATTTGGGTCCAATTCTATCTATAGGTTATGTACAATTCTCATGAGCTGATGGGATACATTTCTGATATCCCAGAAGCCTCCTGTTCTTTATATATAACATACTTTTATATAGTCATACAGATATATATTCACATATATATATCATATGTAGTCATACAAACATTTATATAAGCAACATCATTACCACTGTTTTAACTGAGTTGGTGTCATTCTACATGAAATTTGCCCAGTTATTCACATTTAACAGACAAGCTAGTCTTTAATTTTTAATAATATTATTCAAAGCAGCATTTCCTAACCTCTTTCACTTTTGCCAATCGATATGATATTTAACATATTGAGTTTTTTATTTATATAAACTATAACTTAGAAGTAGTTACTTCCATTATCAAAATTCTGAAAAAGGCCAAAACTGGTAAAGGAGTATATCCTTGTCTATATTCTAGTTGCTGTCTGTAGTAAAATTTGGAGGGTATAAATCTTTAAGACATTTTCTTATCATTATTAGATATATATAAAATTGTGACCTTGGACAAATGCTAAAATAATTTACAGATTATAGGATTGGACTGGCCCAGAACCCAAGAAGTTAATAATTAAAGAATGGGGTAAGTAGAAATTAACAAGCACAAATCTACTGTATATTTTTCTGGATTTGCAAGTTGGCATCTGGGTAATGTAAAGCAAGCACCTGAATTATATGCAGAAGGTTATATACAGTTGTCTGCAACTCTAAGAAGAGCATATTTTGCTGTTAAGTGCTTGTAGATATGAATATCTACTTTCCAAACCACCTGTTTCTTTCATTGCACCTGTGCTTTCCTATTCACCATTTCACATGGAATCTATTCCCTTGGTAAGAGAAAGACAGATTAAGTGCAACAATCAATTAGTACAAAATAATATTACAGGTGATTCTTTATAAATAATTGTTGGCATAATTTTCTGATCAAGAAAATAGTAAAAGGCCGGGCGCAGTGGCTCACGCCTGTAATCCTAGCTCTCTGGGAGGCCGAGGCGGGCGGATAGTTCTGAGCTCAGGAGTTCGAGACCAGCCTGAGCAAGAGTGAGACCCCGCCTCTCCAAAAAATAGAATGAAATTAATTGGACAGCTAAAAATATATACAGAAAAAGATTAGCCGGGCATGGTGGCGCATGCCTGTAGTCCCAACTACTCGGGAGGCTGAGACAGTAGGATCACTTGAGCTCAGGAGTTTGAGATTGCTGTGAGCTAGGCTGACGCCACGGCACTCACCCCAGGCAAGCGAGTGAGAGACTCTGTCTCAAAAAAAAAAAAAGAAAGAAAATAGTAAAAAAAACAAATATTTTTTATTGTAGGTTGTTTGTTTGACTTCTTTGTAGCTATTTGAGTAGTTCCCAAAATGTAGCTGCCTTTTTTTGTAGGAGATAAAAGAATACTAATTAAAATTTACCTTCTTTAACCTCAATATCAAAGTCTTATTTTCATCATATCTCAGGTAGAAAGTGATGTGTTTAACACTTCTCTATTCAAAATAGACTCCAAACTCAAAAACATGATATTTTTAGCTAACACATAATAATTTTCATTTAAAAAACCTTCTGGTGTTCTGATTTATTTAAGTTGAAATGTATTTAAGTATCTCTCTATAAGTTCCTTGAACCAATGTGCATCACTAAATCATACTCTATATATCCTGATGTCTATGGTTCTTAATAACAACACAAAAATTAAAAATATTTATAATTAATTTCAATAAATATTGTGTCAACTCCTTCTAGGCATAGAAGATATAGTCACGAGGAAGAGTCCTTACTCTTGTGAAGCTTAGGGTGTCAGTTTATAGACATAGAGGCTAAAATATAAACTTGTCTGCCACATCTTATGATTCAACTATCAATGTCTTAGTGCTAAAGGTTAATAAGCCATTATCCATCCTCTTTAAGAGAACTAACAGAGAATTGAGGAAGATGAATATACAAATAATTCTAATATAAGAAACACAATTATAAGCCTTCTAATAAAATTATATTCAGGATGATCTGGAAATGTGAGAGTGAGATATTGCACTGTGTCTGAATGTTTCAATAAAAGAATTAATTATTATATGAACATTTATATTTTATACTGAATGATAATTACAACGTATTCATGACATAAGGATTGATTGTATGATAAACTGACTTATCCTTTTCTCTCATTTATGCACACATACATACAGAGCCATTTTAGGAATTTGAAGTTGACATTAAAAATAAGAATTTAAAGTTGAATATTCATTTCTTTTTTGGGCCACCTCCAAACTGAATTTTAACTACCCCATGGTTCTTATTGCTTGTACTCATTTTTTTTTAACTTGCTTTGGTCTACTTTTAATTTGAGTGGAAAAACCTAATGCTACCCAACTATGTTTTAAGGGTTCCCCTTCCCTAATCGCTCCTACTGATTAATTACAAAAATCAGTTCCTTAATGTTTATAGTTTGTTTTGATCACCATATATTGTTATGTTTCTATTTTCTCAAAAACTACAGTGTGTTACCTACTGGAGGATAACTAATGTTTTCTTCTTAAAAGTTAACATCCACTTTAGGGCAAGTCCACATTTCAACCATGCAAAATAGCTTATTTAAGGTGGACATATTACTGACTAATCAGGGAATGGTGTTGATGCTTTGGCTTGTGTATGCTAACTGGGGTTCATACATTCAACACATAAATATGAGCTGCTACTTTATATGAGGAATTGTTAAGCCCTGAAGTTATAATGATTAGCAAAACAAAATTCTTCTATGTATAGAGCCTCCATACTTCTAGTAGGAAGAAAAAATTAGTTAATTCCATTCTATGTCAGGTTTTTATTTTTCCCCTTGAATTTATATAAGAAAATGTCCAGAGATCTATCTAGATCATTAGAATATTTGTTCATCTTTTGTATGACTGTTTTTAGGTACTGTACCCACACACCTGTAAGATACAATCATTGATATACTACAGGTGAACTGTGAAGACATGGTATGGTGCGAGTCTTATACTGTATGTGTCAGTTACTCTGACATAGTTTGGAAGTCATTTAACTGCTTATATTTGTAAGCATTTGTAAACTAATGATATTAGTGAACATTTATTAATACCAGTTCATATTTCTCATAACACTTATTCCATTTTATCTACTATTAATTCATTTTATACATTTTGAGCATTTCTGTTTTCACTATTTTGAATGCCTCTTGACAATCTCACATCTCTGAATAAACTGAATTATTCCTCTTGAGGGACCCCATAAGATTGCTTTCCTATTCACACTTCCACTTATTGCTGGCTGGAAGGCTAATCTCCCATTTCATTTAAATAGACAGATTTTGGATGCAATGGTATGTTTATTATCATGCCTGCTCTTTGTTGCAATTTCTTTTTTTCCCAAAAGTTACACAAGAGTGTAGTCACTGTCTTGTTTTTCCTTCTTGAAAACAAAGCCAAAAACTTTCAACTGCATTTCTCCCCCTTACCTTACTGTTAATGTTTTCCTAAAATGAGTCAACTTTGCTATGAATGTATACTCTTATTTCATCAATTTAATTTTCTTACATCAGTTTAATTTTCTTCTAAATTATAACTTGTCTACCTTTCTTTAAATAAAGAAATACTTACAATTTTTGCCAGGTGTCTCTGGTTTTCTCCAATATGCTAATATTATAGTTTAAGAGGTTTTGCAGCCAAACTGCTATCATATAGGGGGAAAAAAATCAAAGCTTTGAAATGAAAGGCAGGGCACATTCTATTCTACGGGGCCCATTTTTCCCGGACTACTGCATAGACCTTCCCTGACTACTGCAAAGGCCAGTTATTTTCACCTCTGAACATCTTTCTTTTTAGATTTCTGCCAGTGTTTTAAAGCACGTTTATAGGGATTACCCAGACTCTGGGGATATGTCAAGATGCCTCAAGGCATAGCTCCAGCAGGGACTCCAAGCAGCCAGTCTTCTAATTTTTTTTTTTTTTTTTGCCTCTGCCTCAAACAAAGAAATTCCACTCTTATACATCTTATATCTTGGGCTTCCACATATAATTTCATTTAAAATTTATTCTTCACCTTATAAAAAATTTTGAAAATTTCTGAGCACAGGATTATGTTGACATTTTACTTTAAGAAGCTATACTGTATCCCTTAACACTGACATCTAGCATTCTGAAATTATTTTGGGTATTGGTGTTGAGCTCTATATCAAATTGCAAGCACATGTTGTTTATCATTATGTTCCCATTCTGACCTTCCCTTAAAGTCAGAATATGAAAATTATTATGTGGTAATTTATTACTTTATTGGTCACCATAATTGATCTGGCTGATCTGTTTGGCCTGAAAAATATCACCTTCTTTCTCAGTCCACCTGGCTTTCTGTCCAACTTATCCAGGTACAGGAGAAATGTGTTTCAGTTGGCAGCTTAAAAGCAGGCTGCTTTGCCGTTGAAACACCCAATCCTAGCATAGTGTTTACTGGCCTCTCCTTTTAGCCTCATTTATTGGTATTTCTTCATTTCTCTGGATCCTTTAATATTGAGGTACTCAATAGGTCTTCACTCTATCCATTGACATTATGTTTTTGGAGCTGCAAGGAGACTAGTATTGCCTGTGATAGTGTGTTGGGCTATAATGGAATATAGTTGAGGACACAGAAAAAGTCAGGGTCAAATATTGTATGGCTTGTAGCCTTTGGAGAGGAGTTTGGATTTTCTCTGAAATATAATAGGAAACTATTGCAGGGTTGAGAATAGAAGAATGTAATGGTCTGATTTACATGTTCACAGATCTCATAGGCTACTGTGAAGAATAGGCAGAAACAGTAAAGAACAATCCAAATTCTCCAGGAGTTCCCAATTGAGAGGGCAGGAACAACAACATGCTAATAACATGACTAATACAGATCTTGATAGGGGATATGACTGACATACAAACTAATGGTGGAAAAATAAAAAGATTCATAACTGTGGACTGAGGAGATGGACTAAAAGAGGAGACACTGGAGCTGGATCTTGAATAAGAGTGAAAAAAGAATTTGGAGGCCATCGAAAAACAACTGAGAAATGGATAAATTCAATGCAATGTACTGGGGAAAAAATTCAGAAAGTCGAAGGTTTTGATTCTGAGTGAGTGGGAGGATGACAATGACCTTAAGAGCCGTTACCTCACTTATTTTCACAACACCCAAGTAAGTTAAAACGTATTTTAATTCACACTCTTCTGAGGCTCAGAGAAGCCAAGTCAAAGCTTTATTTATCTAGAAAGTAGAAGAGAGAGAATTTGAACTTGAGTCTATTTGACGCTATAGCCCACACTTTTAACCATTGTACTAGGATGATGATTTAATAATAATACAATCAGAATTCAAAGAAATATCCAATTCTTTGTACCTAATCAGTTCAATCAAATTAATATTTATTTTGCATGACTGTGACTATCATTGTATATAATGCCATCCAAAGCCCTGTAATCATGTTACTGATTATGTGCCTTTTTGATATTAAACGAAGGCATTTGTAATAAAAATTTCTGCATTTATTATGAAATGTTAATGTTTATGTTTCTTTCATATATTTATGTGTGATGAATGTCAAGTACAGGAAAATAAATTGAAGAAATTAATGTATGCCCATAATTTATCGTGAAATAATAATCACTTAATTCTGTTTGCCTGGCCTCCTAATCAGTAAGCTGCAAAACTGTGACTTGATCATAGTATTTTAGCTGTCTACACATACAGTTATGAGGTTGTGATCCCAGATATTTTTAATAATTCAATGTCAATGTGTAAAAAATGAAGTTTTGCTGAGATCATACCCTCCTCTCCAAGTGATGTTTAACCTTTTAATTCCTTATCTACTTATTAATATACACATTAAACTTCACTAATAACACAAAACTGTTCACATAGCCTGGGTTTAGAAGAGATATGAGCATAAAACAACATAGAATTTGATGGGGAAAAAGTGAAAAGATAGACTTCTCAAAAATGATATAATGGCTAGTGGATTTTGAGCATACGGTTACATGGATTATTGTTTCTCAATCTTGTTCACTTCATGACATGAATAGAAAATCATGGTATTTCGACACCACACTGATGTAGACCAGAGAAGAATGCCCAGGTCTATAATTGAGTCCCTCACTTAGACATCCAAAACTATCTCCTCCAACCTCACTCTCAGCTAATGTCCTTGCTTCCTAAGTTCCTAAGAGCTTGTATAGATTCCCACCACCACAATTACCAGCATAGTGACCCACAAGCTCTGCCTCCCCACCTGTTGTCTGTTCTCTTGTAGATCCTGTCTCCTCTCATCTACTCAATGACATTGCTCTGGAAATGCCCCTCTTTCCATCCTAAACCATCAATTTTTCATTCTCTCCTGGAGCTTTTCCATCAGCACATGTTCTTATTCCTCTCCCTTCTTTCCTGGCCAGATGCTGTCTCATTTCTTTGCTTCCCTTTGAAACAATATGCTAAAAATGTGTTGTAAAAACACACTGTTCCTAATTTCTTTCCTCTCCTCTCATTTCTTTTTAAAATTAGTTCAATCAAGCTTTTCTCTCAAAGTTTCCCTGAAGCCAACCTCGACGTGGTGAAATCCAGCGGCTGATTCTCAGCCCTCATTTTAATTGACTTCTTGGCAACATTCACGTTAATCATTGGACTTTTAGGACACACCATTCCCTTGGTCTTCCTCCAGTGTTATCAGTTGCTCCTATGCATTCCTCTTTGCTTATCCCCAGGACTCCTATTGTTGGAATGCACTAGGGCTCTGGCATGGACCTCTTCTCTATTTGCATTCATTTCCTTGCTGACCTCATTCCAGTCTTTTGGATTTCGTCTGTATGTTAATGTAGTTCTCAGATTTGTATATCCACCTGCCTATGTGACATCTCTATTTAGATGACTAATAGAAACCTCAAACTCAACAAGTGCAAAATTGAACACCTGAATGTTTCCCAAACCTGTTTCTCCTACAGCCTTCTCCATCTCATTTGGTGGCAATTTATTTTATCCTTTCATTGCTTAGGCCAAAAACTTGAGCAACTGCAGGTATTTTTGATACCTTTCTGTCTTTCTCAACCTACATCTGATCCATGATGAAAATTTTTGAACAATTACATAAAATTAAAATAAACAGTTAATCACATTGTCACTCACCTAAAAATTATTTCATGTACAAAGCCAAGTCATCAATCAGGTATTTATTAATCCTTTTTTTCATATTATGCATTGAATTAAATTCTATGTCAGATAAAGCAGTTCCAAGATGTAATTTTGATTTATACTGTGGCTTCGTAATCAGGTAGACCTGATTTCAAATGATGTGACTTTCTCACTTATTAGCTATGTGATCGAAGACAAGCTGCATAATTTCTCTAATACTCTTTATACATAACTGAGGAATATATATAAGGTTTATTACTATGATTATTGAGGGTTTATTAGAGGGTTTTATAAAGGGCAACACTATGTTTGGCATATAATATCATTTAATAAATGATAACTGTTGAGTCATTGTTACTGGTCTTAATAGAAAATAAAACAAGATAGTGATTGGCTTTGTCTTTTAAATAAAATTCTTGGAAAAAGTAAAATTTAGGAGAAAATTAATGTACTTGCTACCATAGCAACTATGGCAGTAGAGAACTTGAAGAGTAAGAAATAAGGTGGCCTAAAGATTCCTTTAGTCTTCTCCACAGTTTTGCCTAATATTGCCCTTGTTCCCCTGAAAACTTTAATCTCTATAACCTTAAAGATGGGATTCTGAATGTGATATCCATTCTTCTAAATTACTGGTGATTTTTTTAAAAATTTTTTCTATTAGTCCATGCTACTCATGTTAATGTTACCCTGAAAGTCCTTATAGCATGGAATTGGTTACTATCCTGATTCTTCTCTTTCTTTTATCCTATCATTTACATTATCACTTTGTGTAAACAAAGTGTTTGGAATACAGTGAAGAACATTAGAACATATGCTTTGTTTTCTTTGGAATGTATATCTTTTTTTCATTAATGTTATATTTCTCCCAGTGCTTTTTGAATGTGTGCAGGGACATGAACATATATCTGCACGTGCATTTGGGTGGGTGGATGCATATGATTTTGCAAAGGGTGCCTCTATACTTAAAAACAATCTATGAAAATATTTTATAAAATAACCTGAACTACAAAGAAGTATTATTTAATAAAAAGGATATAGATTGGTAGTTAGAATGTTTGGATCTGGTCACTGTTTTATTCATTCATTCACTAAAATCTTTCCATTATGTACCAAGTAGTGCTTTAAACCCAAGGTTTAAATGTTAGATGTACTTCATTTTAACTATAAAAATCTGAGAATAAGTATTTTCTAACTCTCGGAACTATTCACAAATTCAAATTAGATAATTCATATAAAAATGCAACTCACAAAAAGAGTCAGAGGCAAGAAAAACTGCCAAAGGGAGATGTTTCAAATGTTTCCTAAATCTTTTTTCAATACTTGCTCTATGCCATGCATTGTGGTGGTCTTTGATAGTAATATACTAGACGTTTCATATAATCCATAGCATTTGCATACCTGGGAAGCTTATTACATCTCAAACTTTAGCTAAGAATTATGCTTTTTGATTTAAAAAATTCCAAATTCTGTATGAGAGACTGAGAATTCTTTTTACCTTGATTTAGTGATTCCCATACAAAGTATCATAAAGCATATGTGGACACTGGAAAGTAAATAAAGTGCAGAATATAAACTTGTCCAGAGAAGAAATTTTTGTTCAGTCACAAATGCCTAAGAATTTTACCAATAAACAAAAAGTAGTTGAAATTTATCATCAAAACTGTATTATAGACAGAGCATGCAGGACACATCCAAATGTAAGTTCAGTGTATAATAATCTGTATGTGGTTCTAGAGTCATAGAGCGAACCCAAAATTGCTCAACTAACTCCTTTTATGTTTATAAAATCACAGTTTAGAAACTCATTCAGGTTTTATTATAAAATCTAGAACTATGTAGGCATCGGGTATACAGAGTGGTAGATGAAAAAATAATATCCTATTCTGGAGCTTTAGTGTGATTTCTTTAAAACCTGGCTGATAACATATATTTCAAAACATGAGATAAAGTGAACAGAATATAAAAAAATTATTAATTTGTAAAATTATAGAGTTGTAATCAACTAATGTTTGTCTGTTAAAGGACTAAAAAAACCCCACACAACTCTTAATCCTGAATTTTATATAACTTAATATTTATAATTTAAGCATAAAGGACATAATGGGCTATCATTCTAATACATGTGAACATTTGTGAAAAATGTGGTTCAAGTAAAGAGAAAACAAAGTTAAAAATAAGAAGGAATAAAAATGAAGATACCATATAAAAATTTATAATATATATGCGTGCATGTGTGCATAAATGTATACATATGTTTATATATATATATCACATGCACACATAGACACACACACGTATATGCACGTGTCCACATACATTAATACATATATACTTATGAAATTATGTAAGAAATAAAACACATCATCAAAATGTGAATTAAAGCCAGATTTAATATTTTCGTCTTGTTATAAATGGAAGATTGTAAATTTCAATTTCAATGTGCTTTATTTTTTTTTTCTCACTTGGCTACAAATCTTGAGTTATCCCACTTGGATTCTAAAAAAAAATGTCTTGATTTGTTTGGGACACACTCAATGAATGGTAATTTTGGTAAAAAAAAAAATTCTTTATCTTTGAAGAAAATCTCTAATATATTAAAAGTTTCTTTCTTTTGAGGGGGATCCTCCTAATCCAAGATCTGCTGATAAAATCGACCACATTTGTTGGATGGAGTTTCTCATTTGTGTGACATAAAATGCAGAGTCTGTCGCCCAGTTCACCTGCCTAATCATTTCTGTTCTATCTGTGGCTGTTATCTGGCACATCATAGCTCTTCAGTAAGGATTTGCTGAATAAATTAGTGAATGAATGAATGAACCCTACAATTCTGTGCTCAGCCAGCTGTGATTGCTAAGAAGCAGAAGACCCAGAGCAGGGTGGAAGAGTAAATTCGGCGTTTTGGCTATCTGCACAGGGTCATCTTTGCGGCATCTTTTAGAACTCATGATGTCAAAGAAGTATACAGAAACAGCTAGAAGTGGATAAATATGAAGATAGATGATAATCCAGCTAGTGATACTTAACTAGCTTGAATATGCCATCCACATGAATTCACTAGGATATATAGTCCATCTGGGCTGCAAATTTCATTCCATATGGCATGACATAACTGAACACTTGCCTGGAAAATCTTTGTTATCTTTGTTACAGTGCTACAGTGCAAATTGTAATGTTGTCTCTCTCCTCCAGCCCCCTCCCTTTTACTCTCTTTTCTCTTTTCTCTCTCTTTCTTCTTTATCTTTTTCCTCCACCTCCTTCTCTTCTCCTCTCTCTCTTTTCTCTCTCTATTTCTTCTCTCTCTCTCTCCACCCCCCCACTTTTCTTCTTCTCATATGGCCTTTTCCCCCTGAGCATTTATCAGAAATGAACAGAAAATAATCAGCCTTTTCAGTGTATTTCTTTAACTCCCCAAATTCTTATCACTGTAGCATTTTTTTTAGCTTTTTACCAAATACCTATACATAAATGAAAGAAAGGCTACAAAATTCCTTGTCTTAAAACAATGTGTCTCACAACTATTTCTTAAAACAAAATTATTTTGAAAGGATATAAAAATATTTGAGCTGAATCTTAATATAGGCTAGAAAAGCGTAGAGCTCTGAAGTATTTTTTGAACTTTTTATAACCTCAGGATGATAACATGCATTTCAGAAGGCTTAGGAGCAATTATTCCCAGGGGCAGAAGGATTTATTAGATGACTTCTGGGAGTCTTCTCTCTAAGTCTATTAAAAACAAGTGTCTGACTTAAGGATTTTTATTTTACCATTTTTAAGAAAGTGTAATTTAGTCATCCTTTCACCATTTAATTTTTAATTCCTTTCTGTAAAAATTCAAGTGGTTGAAATAGCAAATGTTAAACTTTCCAGAGCTCAAATTCTTAATTTACCTCTCTTAGAAAGGTACATCTTGAGAGATTTTTGGCAATGGTCTGTCTGTAACAATTGAAATGGACATGTTATTTACCCTCGTGGTAAACATTGCCTGGAAACCAATGATTGCTACCATGAGCACATTAAATTTTATTTCACATGTAGTATTATATTATGTATATGTGTGTGTATATAAAAACTTTCAAGTTAATACTTAAAATAGTCTTATGATAAATTGCAAGCAATCAAACTAAGAATTAAGTTTCTTAACAACTCAAAATAATCTTGGAAATCTATGTGGCAAACTAACAAAAGTTAAAATATGCTAACCAAATTATGAAAATATGACTCTACATTTCATATCTTTTTTATTCCAGATAAGAATGCTTTAATTTTACTTGCTTTTATAGGAATGACCTATAAAGGTCATTTATAGGAATGACCTCTTAAGTGTCTTTACCAATTTCAGTTGAGAAATTGTTTATGTATACAAACACATACCTGGCACAGTTACCTTTATGTCCTCAAATACTTTTAACCATATTTTTCCCAGCCATTTCATGCCATCTCATATCTTTTTAAACATTGATTCCTTCTCTTTGGAAAGGCTTCAACCTCCTGTTTTTGCCAGGGTCACTCTGACACATGACTGAAGTTCAGTGCTTCCCAAATTAACTCACTTAGTATCGTTAGGTCAAGTCAATCACTAGCATTTATCACACTGCATCGCTGTTGTTTTGCCCGTTAACTACCTCTTGTTAGTTCATGTCTCTCCCACCGAATTCAAAGTTCCAGAAGGACTGGTGTTGTATCTTTTATAATCCCGTTCCCAGGGTCCAGAAATAGTACCAGGAAAATTTAGGGCATTTGGTAATTAGTTTTTGACCAATGAATAAGTGGGTGAATAAATAAACGAACTAGAAAATGTGGAGGAGAAAGGAAGACAGAAAGGGACAGGTGTTGTCTATGGTAGTGTCTAAAGAAACAAAAAGAAAGGAGCAGGTGTATTGGGAAGGCCACCTTTTTCTTTTCTTTTTTTTTTTTTCTTAGTTTAACATGGGCTCTTTTTTTATTTTATTTATTTTTTTTATTTCAGCATAATATGAGGGTACAGATGTTTAGATTACGTGTGTTGCCCTTGCCCCCCCTCCCCCCCTCAGTCCAGGTTTCAAATATGTCCATCCCATTGCGTGGTGCACATTGCACTCTTTGTGTACACATATACCCGTCCCCTCCTCCCTCCTCCCCTCTCCCCCCTGCCCAA
>CAUYSK010023601.1:0-92628 GCA_963575035.1 Avahi laniger | reverse complement strand
CCCCTAAACAGTACACACTGAAAATCACACTTTAGTCCATTATGAGCAACACATGTAGACAAAAGCTCATCATTAGCAACAGAAACCAAACTTTGGACCTTCCTAATGCAGCAACAGATTTTTGTTCCTATACACTGCAGATAGTACAAATCAAGAATAGCAGCATCACTTTGATTTGTCATTGTTCAATTTAGCTCTTAATTGGCCCAAGGAGCACTAGCACATCATGTGTCATACGGAGTCTAATGTGTCCAGATTCTTATTCAATTGACTCCAACCTTTTTTTACATCTTCCCCCCAATCTCTTTCACCATTTCCACTGCTTCATTCCCTACCAAGTGTTCAAGTGTTATTCTCCTCAGAATTACATCTCATGCCCTGCCAGTGCTAGCTCAGCTTTAACATTTTCTCCCCCTTCTCTCAAAACTGCATCTCGTCCTCTCAAGGACCAAACATGCCTAATCTCGGGGAAGCCTCCCCACCCCTGAGGAGCCCAGCTCGGAGTCTAAGCACAGGTTGCTGCTTGTTCTGGGACTCCTCCACCCTGTTCTACCTCTCCACCCACCGCCTCTGCCCCTGGCCTAGTCGACACCCTGGGGCGATGGCCTGCTCACCCAAGCTACTTATACCATTATCTTCACTCCCGATCCCTAGAGCCAGTTTTGCTGCTCATTGTTCACTGGAGAGGGAAAAAAGACTGAGACAGCACTCAAGCAACTTGCAGGAGGCACCTGGGGAGGAATTCAGATGCTCTAGGGCAAGTCACTTTCAATCCTTTTTACCACAATTGTCACAAGGAATACCTTTTACACCCTGACCCAGTGCGCACACACACACACACACACACACACACACACACACACACACACACTGAAGAAAATACAAATTAATGCAACACACTAGAGCAAGGAATCAAATATACCAACTGCATCATGTGCAAAATTAATTCACGTGTATTCAACCACACATTTAAAAAGTAATGGCAATTTCGATAGGATATGTGTACTCTTTATTATATTATGCACATTTGTGAGTTATAATTATAATAGCTAGTGCTTATTCAGCACTTGTTCTGTGCCTGGCACATATATTAAATCATGTAATTCTCCTAACACTACAAGATGGCTGCTGGTATTAGCCCTATTTTACCAATAAGGAAACTGAGACACAGAAAGGTTAAATAACTTTTCCAGGACACATAGGTCTGAAATGATTGGACCAGGGTTTGAAGCCACACTCCATGGCTACTTCCCTGCCCTACTAACTACATCAGACATGTGTAACTTTATATCACAACATATGGTTACGTTCATGAAACAAAGTATATTGCTATTTATGGGTAAATTAATGGTTTTCATAGGTTTTTATGATCAAAGTGATTCTGGTTCCATCTATTTTATAATCTTACTTTTCTGCAAGATGAAATTCACCGGAAACATGCATATTTGACAGACACATTTTTTTTAAATTTTGAAGATGGCCTGAGCTATCTTAATGCAATAAATTGATGTTAACAATTAGCATATTATTTCTTGTTGAATATAAAACACTGGAATTACATGATACAATAAGAAGCAACTGTTCAGCTTTTCTTACTGCAATTCCAAAGTTTTCTTTCCCTTAAGTTATATGAAAATGTACTTATTACAAAAATATTCATTTCCTTGAAACACAAACTGTTAGAGCTAGAAACAGTCATCATCTAACATACCGTTTCCACTTTGTGGAAAAGAACTCTGAGATCCAGAGACATGGAAACTCTGCTAAAGGTACAATTTACTTAAGAACAAATGGAAGACTTTGTAAAAATTAACTGCAACTTTCTTGAATACTACCAAGAAAATCTCATTTATAATGTCACAAATGACATGACACTTTTAAAAATTCATTTCTCTTAAAGCTTTCATGTCTTTGAAGTATTGAAAATGCTTTTTCTTCAGAACCAAGTTCTATGTGAAAAACTTAAGTTGGTCCAGAGAAATAACAAATATGAGAATGAAGTTACACTAATTGGACACACCTACTCAGAGGAAAAAAAACAAGTTTAACAAGTTCTTGCTGAGAACATACATTTATTGGACCTATTAATTTCGCAAAATTATAGTAATATTGACATAAAGCTACCGTGGCAGCTAGCAGGGTAATAACATAGCAGTGAACATAAGATAATGGTCAAATCTTTTCCAAGTTTCACAAGTTTTATTTCAATTCAACATGTACGTGCATCATAAGCTCAGAATGAGGTAGCATTGATGATTACATTCGGGAACTTTCTCTAAAGGAACAAATATACAGTTAGGCAGTCAAAGTTCATTCAGTTTCTGGTAATATCTCTAATTTCAAAATCATTTTGAAATTAAGGGCTTACCATTTAGATCAAATATCCATCCCAACTTAGAGGATTTGGCAACCATATGTCACCATTTTGTCCTGAAACCGCTTTCAGGTGGAGGTCTGGGAAACTCTTGTACGCATCACCTTCACCATTCATCAACTGTCCAACATCAGGAAGGTCAGTACCTGGCTAGATTCTACAGATACCATCTTGATGTGTTAATAACCCCTAATAACCAACAGGCCCTTAAGTATATAAGCAGTTAAATTGAGAAGACAGATAAGACTGTCACCATCTACTCATTTGCTCATTCCTATAAAGTATTGGCTGGTTCTAGACATGACCCAGAATGCTAAGGCATCCACTTACATTTTAACAAGTTTTGTAATCCTTAGTTTTAAGTGCCACGCTTTCTGAAATTCAAGGACAATTAAATCAACTATATATTGCCATCCTTAAGAATAAGGATATTTCAAAAGATGGCGATCGATTCATTTCATAAGGAGTGCAAAAGAAGTGAATATTTCATATAAAATATACTTTAAATTTAGTTAAGGAAGTTTTCAACTTTCATTAAATTTGAAAATCTTTCGAACTGCTACCTCTATTGCAGTAAAATGCAATATATTATACGTAGATAGTAATATGTAATATTTAGTAATATGGCAGATAATCATACCAACAGAATTTCTGACTTTATATTACATTTTCACTTTCAGTATCTATATTCCTTTACTTATTTAAATATAAATCAATATTATTATGGATTATTTTAACACATTTACTTATTTATTTTATTTATTTTTTTTACATTTACTTATTTTTGAACTTTAGAAAGTTTAATAACTTTTTCACAATTTCCCATCAAATGTGATTAAAGAGAGTAATTTAAACATTAAGTCATTGAGCAGATTAGAGGAAATATAAGTTTTTTCCAATTTTTATAATTAAAAAAACTTTGTGCTTTACTCATTTTTTCCTATATTCTTACTTGAAGATCATATTATTTAGCAACATCAATAACCATTTTTTTGAAACATAAATAACTTATATATAAATTAATTAGAAAAATAGACTCATTACAGAGAAATTAATGTGTCCATGTATCTTGTTAAATAGTTAATCTCAAAAATACTTATCAAGTTTTCATGCAATATTCGGTGCTAGGTACAGCATCTAGTTGTAGACAATAAATACAAGTGGAACAAATGAAAGAATAGTATTAAATATTAAAAACTTTAAAAATTCTTTTTGGGTAAAAAACCAATGTCTTAGGCTCATTTGTTTTAGAAGTTTAAATGATCAGTAGTTCTCTGGTGGTTTCTACTTTTAGACTATGAGATTCTAATCCTTTTAAATTATTATACAGTTTATATTTACGTAAAAGCTTTTTACTGGATTGTAATACTACTGTTAATATCTACCAAGAAAAATGACCAAAGTAACAATTAATTTATATTTTATTGATTTTACTATATTTTACAAATGGGATAATTTTTATAAATAATTGAAAATTTGTATAAATATTTGGACAAATTACTAATTGTTTACTTGAAATAATGAATGGAAGATATATAAATTTGGATCTATCAATTATTTAGTGCATAGAAAACGATGGGTCAGTATAAGATTTTAGAGGTGCTTGGCAATAATTTCATCCCTCCAAGTTCCTGGCTTAATAGTTGAGCTCCTCTAACTTGAATTGAGAAAAATAAATAATGTACATATAAATACAAAATAATGCTTGAATTTTCTCCATAAGGACATCATGCGCTCTGGACTGTGACCTCCTTATTGGTGTCTGGGATCCCCAACACCCAGCATAGCACCTGACACATACTAAGGACTCAATCCATGTTTATTGCATGAATAAATAAATTACTAAATTTCACTAACTGACATGTCTGTATATAAATTTATTATCTATCACTTTCTCAAATTATTCCACTACCAGGATCTTTTTTCTGTTTTAACAATTGATGGGTATTCTTTCACCAAGTGAGTGCTAGCTGGATCTGAATATGGGTGGAAGACAGGGCATTTTGAAGAACAGGTGGAATTCCTGCTGGCACTTAGACCGTACTACACCATAGGGGTGTGGCCCTATTTGTACCACCTGCCTCACAACAAAGAAGACCTCTGGGAAACGCTCTCTTTAAAGAGGAAGTAACTCATGAAGGCCAAACTGCTTCTTACCAAGGATCCTGGCATGAAGGAACCCTGGCTCAAGCAGAGCTTTATTGGGCAGGACCTCACCAACGCCAAAAAGCTTCTATTTCTAAAATTAGGGAGAAAGATGTGGATATTTCACAATAGGATATCTAGCCCAATAAGACATTTTTCAAAATCCAAAAATCTTGACAATAAACAAAAAGCAATCATAGGAGAATCTTTAGTACGTCATGAGGAGTTTGCAGCAACACACAAAAGATAACACACACATATGCACCAACACACAGATGCACAGTGACATACACACACACACACACACACACACACACACACACACACAGAGGCTGAGAATATCCTCTGGAAAAAAGATACATAATAGATGAGTAACAATAATAAATTGTTAAGCAAATGTTTGGAGAGGGATACCTAGTATTTATAAGTGATGATTTGGATTCTGGTTGCATAAATTAAATGGATATGAAGCTTTTTAATCAGAACTGTCATTCTCAACTTGTGCTGAGGAGAAAAAGTTCATCACAGGACATCCTAAGATGCATCGCAGATGACTAACATAAACCAACTGTGGAACAAGCACCAGGAAAGTAGCACTTGGCCTTCGGAAAAGTAATTCTGTTGTGGACTGATGTGAGCGAGCCAGAGATGATTGCAAAGCCACCTGCCCGGGTGTGTCCTGGTGAGGAAATGGTAGAAGGAAGAGGATGATAACCCACACAACATACCATCCCTGAGAGGCCCTTCGCAACCCACTCCACAGCTGGAGAAGGAAGGTCACCTGTGACTCCTACTGGAATAAAATAAGGCTGAGCTAGTTACAGCAACGCTAACACCAAGAACAATCACTTGCCAAGTCCTGTCTCTCAGCTCTCCAGGCTTTGGCACAAATTGTTCCTCTAGGCTGATGCACTTTCCCACGTCTTTCATCTGCAGACATCCTCCCATCTCATTAAGGTCCATCTCAAATGCTAGCACCTCTGTGAAGACTCCTCTCACTCTTTAAAACAAATTAATGTTTTCTCTTTGTTTTCTCCTGCAGAATTTTGTACAGACTTCTATTACAGAAGTTGTCACGTAACATTCGAATTCATTTTTACATGCGTATATTCCCCCAGTAGACTTTGTTAGTTAGTCCACATACCTCACTTATATTCATATCCTCAAATCCCAGCACAGCGTGTGCTCAATAACTAGCTGATGCGTGCTGCTTCGGTGAGTGTAACTCTCACTCCTTAGCAGCTCCCACTGGGAGTGCTCAAGTTGTCAATGCAACCCTTCTTGCTGGCAGGAAGATTAGCAGAACCTTTTCCCCCTCGTGTTCCCAAAGCAATGTCCCTATCATCTTCTTCAGGATTCTTAGACAGTGAGGTTTGGGTTAAACGAGGCTGAGATTATTCAAGGAGAGAGCAGAAAAACTCCCCAGATATCTCTAACAACATACCGTGAGACAATGTTCTGGGATTTGGAAAACTGATATCATCAGGCTCAGATGATTCCTGCTGATGATAAGAACATTCATAACCATATCTCAGGGTCTATCGCTCCCCACTTCTTTCACATTTCATTTCATCTTGATCAAACCACCTGAGGTTACACAAACACCAGGATTTCTCATTCTCCTCATTTAATTCCTATAAACCTGGCTTGCCCAGTCAACATATTATCTCCATGTTTCAAATGAGGATACCAAAGACTCATGGACATTAATGGATCTGGCCAAGGCACACAGTGGAAGACCCAGAATTTGATCTCAAATTTGTCTGACTCCAAAGCTTGTCTTCTTTCCTTCTTTGTCAAGCAATTTCCTCTAATTAACAGCAACATTCAGATTGTTTTCCATTGCTGAGAATGTCATAAATTGGCCATAACAGCTTAAATAATATAATGCTCCCAGAATTTCTACTTATTTGTGTAACAGTTGTAATAAATGCAGCAGGACAACTTTGGGTATAAAATCTTGTTAACCAATTTCTTTGTCAGAAGTTCTCAAACTTTAAGGTACATCCAATGCACTTTGGGTATTTACTAAAAATACAGTTTCCTGGGCCCCCCTTGTTAGAAACACGGACTTTACAATGTAAAATATGGCCTAAGAAGCAACATTTTAAGCCCACTTTGAGAAATAATTTTCTGTATACTCTATTATGCAAAGCATTTATTACCGTCAAATTTAATACCTCTGGATGGAAGTAAATATTTTCAATGGTAAAAGACTTTTGCTAAGATCCTGCAGTTACTCCTCGATACGATTAGTATGAGTTAGAGTTGATGATATAACAGTGACACAGATTCCTGATAGAATTGGGCGTTGCTATTATACTTACTTCTCCATCAGTATCTCTGAATGTATGCAGATTTTCCTGGGTGTTCTTCTCACTGACTATTAGTCCACAGTTCTGTGACTCACAGCATACAAGTTTGACTGCTTGCATGTGCATTTCCAGAGGTTAGTCATCAGCATTTCATAGTACCTAGGTGATTAAATCATGGAATTTTGATGATGTTTGCAGTTGCTCCAGTTGAAAAACCCTCCCAAGAACCAGAAACATGTTTTAAAAACCTGTTCCCAGATTTCTTGTTATAACTATTATCATAATTACAAAAATATATTCGCTGCTCACTGATTGCAAATGCAACTAATTCTTGAAGTCCTCAGGAGTAGAAAAAAATCTAAGGATATGTGGCATGTCCTCATGCCTTGGTCCCACTGCTTGGGATCAAGGAATGAGGAAATGGATGCATTAACAGATACTAATTATTCACTCAAGAAGTCGTGATGAAGCAGAGTTTATATGGTGGTGACTGTGAGACAGAGTCTGTAGAGAGATGCTATGAGAACTAAAGTGAGAGAATTTTTGAAAAATACAGCTTTATTTCAAATTAACTTAAAATATTTATTACACATATGCTGAGTCTCAGGCAATGCTAAGGAAGCAGAGAGAAGGAAACATTCTCCCCAACTTTGAGGACATTTTAACTTCTCTGGGAGCCTCTAGAGTACCATTCTTGCCATCGTAAACACCAGTTCCCAAGACCACACCTAAGTCTTATAAAACCATTCCACCTGTAAGCATTTAAACTCTAAAATGAAAGTTTTCGGACCACAACCTACTTATCCTTCTGGAAATCTCATTCCTTTGCTTCTAATACGTACGTCCTCATTGAGACCCCAGGCTCTCATAGCCTACATTTCTTCAGAATTAACTCCACAAGGGATCCATTCCTCACTTTCTTCCCTTTTTAAAACGTACCCTAAAATCTATCTGTTTGGATATTCTTACCAATACTCACCTTCACGTAATTCTAAGTGCTTCTGGAATTCTCTAAAAATCAACTATTTGCAAATATGTTGGCTTCTTTAGTATTTACTGTCATCCTCTAAGACCTCTCACTAGAGTTGAAAACACACACCCTTTCTTCTTGAAACTCCATTTTGCTTTCATTCATTTATCCATTAATTCAAAAATATTTATTGAACAATATCATATGCTGGGTTCCAAGAATACAGTTTTGATCAAAACGACATCGTTCCTATTCCCCACGGACATAACAGTCCAGTGGTGCAGAGAATAACAATCCCACACGTGCTTGTAAACCTGCAACCGTGATGGCTGCAAAGGAGAAAATGGACAAGAGCCCTGAGAGCTCCTTATGGACAGGATGTGGTACAAGGTGATGCCGGGGACTAGGCAAGCGATACACAATTCAGGACATTGCAGTTCAGATGAAGGACTTGTGTTCCCCTTTATTCTAAAAGTGTCATTGAAAGTTTTCTAAAGAAATTGCTGCACTCAGATTTGCTCTTTGAAATACTGTTTCCACCACTAGTGTAGTAAACAGATTGGAGCTTGTCCAGAATGGACGCAGGCCTGTTGGAAAGTCACAGCTGAAATCCTGGGGAGGAACAATAACCGGTTGGCTAAGGCAGTGGCAGTCAAGATGGAGAAAAGGGAATGAACTTGAGAGATATTTTGGATGTAAAATCAATAGACCTTGGCAATAGGTTGAAACAGAAGGGTAAGAAGAAAAAGGTGCTGATAATATCACTTGGGGTTCTGTCTTGCCCAACTAGATAGATTGGTGGTCTTATTCCCTGGGAAGTGAACACCGGTAAAGGTGAGAATGTGAGTTTTCAACACGTTGAGTTTGAATCGTGTTTGAAACTTCCAAGAGAAATGTCAAGGAAGCATTTGGATGTGCAGGTCTGGAGTTCAGGGGAAAAAAAAGACCTGGACCAGAGAGATCGATCTATAAGTTGTTATTGCATGAGCTCCCTTATGGGAAAGACCACAGACAGGGAAGAGGGACATAGAACCAAGTTTCACAGGACAGCACATGGAATAGGTGGTTAGGGAAGAATATGCAGGCAAAGAAACAGCAAGGTAACAGCCAGAGAGCTGATAAGAAAATCTGGAGACTATTAATATTCTCCCTATTTTTCCTCTATCTTCAGAAGCTCTGTCTTTGATTTCAATTACACTGAACTGAATTGGACTTTACCACTTCTTTGAAGCATCTTTTCTGTCTCCTTTACTGACTCTTCTTCCCCTTTACTGAAGCAAATGTAAACAAGCCAGTTTGCTCTTCAGATGTTTTCACGTCTTTCTCTTCCTGCTCTCTCCTAAGTGATGTCCTCTACTTACGCAATTTCATTAACACCTTTAAACTGACAACTCTGATGTGCGAGGGCTGTCCGGAAAGTATCCAGCCACTATCGATAAAACAATAAACTGCAACATGGCTGGATACTTTCCGGACAGCCCTCATATATATCTTTAATCCTTATCGCTCTGCCTTCAGATGGATACTCACCGTCATCTCACCTAGCTGCTGCTGCACCAGTACTATTAATATATGTATGCACCATACCAGGTCAATTGTGAAGCTTAAAATATTTTCACTTTTTATTATAAGACAAAGGCCCACTAATGTTTAACCTATAGGAATGGACCAGAAGGTTACAAAATTAAACATACAATTCCTTCTTTAGTAAACAGATTTTTGTAAATAATTTCAGAAAATTTTTATGTATATATAAAAATATGTGCATGGGAAAGTTTTCATGTTGTGCACATGATCCTACATCTTGGATTTTACACTTATGGTAACTTGGACATCTTTCCACATCAGTAAATAGAGATCTGTCTCATTTTTTTATTCCGCCATACAAACATACCCTAATTTACTGAACAAATTTTATTCTGATAGACATTGGGGTTATTACCAATTTTTCATTATCACAACAATAACAGAATGAACATCCTTGTACGTAATTTTTAATCAGTTACACCAATGTATCTAGGACTAAATTCAGAGACTAGAAATTGTTGCATTAAAGTGTATATATATTTAAACGTTTGTTAACTGCTGTCAAATTGCTGTCCGAAAACATTATACCAACTTACACTACCACGTTCAGTCAAGGAGCTCATTTCCTGGTTCCCTACTTCCTCCTCAGCAATAGCTATTATCTAACGTTTGTGTTATGAAATTCCAATCTGATCAGTAAAACGTTTTTTTTACTTGTTTTGTTGCTATTGTTGTTATTTATAGATCTAATTTTGACTGAGGGTGAGTATATTTTCTTCTATTAACCATTTAATGTCCTTTTAAGTGAAAGACTTATTTGTGTTCATTTACTTGAAAGATCTATTTATGTTTTGCCTATTCTTCTTTAGAGTCTTTAACTTCTTCTTACAGTTTTGCAAGAGCTATTTATATATATTTTAGAAAATGAATTTTTGTAAAAAATCATGTAAAAAAAATCTTAGAGCACCCGACTTGCTCAGTGGGTAGAGCATGAGACTCTTAAAGATCTAGGCCATTTTTAAAATAGAATGTTCCCAAATTGAGATTTTTCTGATTATTTTCTCATTTGAAGATTCAGGTTAAACATTTTGGGCAAAAATACTACATGTGTGACATTGTAGAGTTTTCATTGCATCATGAAAGGAGGTACATATTGTCAGTGTGTCTCAGTCTTGACAACGTTAAATTTTATTAATTGGTAAGAGGGTGTGATAGTTGGCAACGGCATAAACTCCTGGGCTCCTGACAAACTTTCACTCCATAGTATTAACACCCATTGATGATGATCTTTGCCTTACTCAGTTATTTATGTTGCTGGGTGCAATATTAAAGTTTTCTAATTCTATTAATTTTTTTTCTGTATTTTTCGGCTGTCAATCTTCTCTAAAGAAGAGCTTACTCTTCATGACCACTACCCTTTTGGGGAACATCATGGGCTCATGTACTCTTTTTCATTCAGCCTGTCACAGATCATTAGCATCCTTTTTCTTTTTGATACTTTTTGCATCAGAGACACAAACTATGATTTGCTGCATAAATTCAGTATATATCTTCTAATAAAAAAGAAGATATATACTCTAGTAATGAAATAACATGATATCTTCAACTTACCTTCAAATTTCTCAGCAAAAAAAATGTGTAGAGAGAGACAGTGTGCGTGCTAATATGGCAAAATGTTAATATATTGCAAATTTGAACAAAGATTTTTAATTTTTTAATTTAAAAAGGAGAACAAAACACAAACTAAATGTTAAAAACTGATCAGTTTTTCCATGAAAACCTCAGATAGATTCCTATTTCTTTGTTAATAAAATCAATATCTTCCTCTTGCATCGAATTTCAGAAGAAGGGGAGTGAGATATGATGATGCCACTGCACTCTAGCCCAGGCAACAGAGTCTCAAATAACTGAAATACATCTCTGAAAAATATTCTGAAATGTTTTTTCTGATACCAGGAGTCAGATTTGACTTATTCTTGTTGTTCAAATATATGTTAAAGCTACAAATTTTTTTTTAGTTTTTTCTGTTCTTTTTGCTATTCCCATAGTTTTACAGAATACGTGCATAATATTTAATGACTTTAATATTTTCTTCCCTTCCTCCAGCCCTCCCCCCGCACCTGGTGTCATCCATCACCCTCTCCCTCCACCCTCTTTGGATCTGCCATCTGCTAGTGTCTGTTTTAACTTCATCACGCTTCTATCTCCCTTCCCAGTCCCACCGAAACCACACTATTTCAGGTTTGTTACCTCAACGATTATGGTAGCCTTAAAATTCATCTTTCTCCCTCTAGTGTCTCTTGCCTACTCATTCAGTACACAGCTTGCAGGACAAACTCCTAAAACACAACTTTCATGCGGTCAATGCCTCGTTCAAAAGCCCACAGTGGGCTCTATCTGCCATAGACTATCATCCAAATTTCTCAGCAGGGCACTCAAAGCCCTTCATATTCTGTCCTCATTCTATTCTCTTAACTCATCAGCCCTGCTACCTCTCACAAGCAGTGTACTCAGGCCCAATATGACTCCTTCTCGGCCTGAAAAATACACATTCCCTCCTACCTTCTTTCCCATCTGCATCTTTATTAATAGTTGTTGCAAATGTAGTTCTGAAAATTTCAAAATCTATTTCTTCCATGAAGTGCTCTCCAATTCCTTTAATGGGAAAATTATTTCCCTCTTGCAGGGGCTTATAAAACACCATAGATCTTTCTCACAGCATATATATCAGTGTGTCTTGTAATAGAGACAAGCCTCATTGCCCTTTTGAGATCCAATCAAGATTATAGCCTTCTTAATTGGGGAATTTCTATTATCTATGTTTTATTTCTCCTGGCAACTAGCACAGTCCCTTGCAGGCCTTAAGAAATGTTGGTGGAATTGAATTTTAAAAACCGAAGTCAAAACAGTCTCTGAAAATGAAATAACTGTTTACCTGCTCATGGACTATACACAGACCCCTGAATGGAAAGTACTCTGGACAAACATCAGTCATCACTGTTACCTTGAAACATATTGGTATCGTCACCAACAAAAGGAGGATCTTCAAAAATGAAAGGCAATGGTAGAAAATATGAACTGAGGAAGCCAATGGCACTTTGTTTCCACTAGATACAGTAAATAACCTGGAGGTAAAAATTTGCCACCAAGAGGTTACGATATAAAGATATTTTGATCTCAGAGGAAACATGGAGCTATTGCACTTTCTTGAGAAGAGGCATGACATAAAACAAGTAATGCTTCAAAAACATTATTCTGGAAGGTGAATACAAAACGAATTAAAAGGAAGAGTTTGGATGCAGAAAGAACAATTAGAAGTATTCACAGCAATGTAAGGCAAAGAGAACCTGGAAAGGATCAACAAGAGAAACGAAGACAGAAAGGCAAAGTTGAGACGAAAAGATATTAAAATTAAAGTATAAAATGGAGGATTTACGTAAGCTACAAAGAAAGAAAGAAATCGAGAATTTTAGCAATCAATTCTATCATGTCACAAATGTGTAGCCCTGAAAAATGTAAAATTTCGTTGATGTTACCTCCAACAAAACTGGGCTCAGAGTTCCCAAACCATCTTATGTATGTTTCTATTCAGCAAGTTGGAAAAAATCTGTTGTTTTTCCCATTCCAGCTAGCCCGGAGCCCCTTGAGGGCAAAGACCATTCTGTATCCATCTTCCTAACCCTGGTCCTTAGTATAGCACAACGCACACAGTAGGCCAAAGAAATAAGTGTTGTAGAACTAAACTGATGATAATTTATTATAAGTAAAATGATGGACTGAACTTGCACATGAAGTGCAAACACTGCACTGGGCTGGTAGCTAATACACAGATGTGTGAGTAGGACATCTTCCAGAATGGAGTAGTAATACTTCTGTTTCAGTATGTGTATAACTACAGTGTAACCTCTTTAAAGGCAGAGTTCAAAATTATTATTATTATTATTTTTTAAGACAAAGTCTCACTCTGTTGCCAAGGCTAGAGTGCCATGACATCAGCCTAGCTCACAGCAACCTCAAACTCCTGGGCTCGAGCTATCTTCCTGCCTCAGCCTCCCAAGTAGCTGGGACTACAGGCACGTGCCACCATGCCCAGCTAATTATTTTTATGTATATATTTTTAGTTGTCCAGCTAATTTCTTTATGTTTTTAGTAGAATGGGGTCCTGCTCTTGCTCAGGCTGGTCTCGAACTCCTGAGCTCAAAAGATCCTGCTGCCTCGGCCTCCGAGAGTGCTAGGATTACAGGCATGAGCCACCGCATCGGCCCAAAATTATTTTGAACACAGTG
Organism: Avahi laniger; assembly: GCA_963575035.1. NCBI lineage: Eukaryota > Metazoa > Chordata > Mammalia > Primates > Indriidae > Avahi > Avahi laniger. Next base: position 79,011 of record CAUYSK010023601.1, on the reverse strand, counting down.
CCTAGCAGAGTGATGAACATGCACTAGAGACTCAATTAGAATTAGAATTATTGTTTTTAAATTTTTTTTAAACACAAGCCATAATAGCTTAGTCTTTTTCATCACTCTTATTTTATTATAAAATAATTAAATATTAGCTAAGGTCCAGAGTTCTCAAAATGATTTGAGATCTTCCCCTGTTCATAAACGTTCTTTCTATATAGAGAAAATATGTAAAGATGTGATGCTGTTCTCATTTAATTCTCAGTTCTCAGTTACTTCTTATTTTAGAATTAATTAGAAAAAAAGAAAATTAAGGTTTTCCTTAGATCTGATTTAAAAGAAAGGAAGAAGAGTTAGGCTGTAGATTATTCTAGTCAATTAAAAAAAAATCTTTCTAAAAATACAATTTTATTATAAAGATATATCTTTTCTTCAGTGATGAATTTCTTTAATTTTGGTAGTTACTTTTAGTCATCTTGATTTTTGTCCACTCTTTAGATCAATTTTGTGGATTCTCCTAAAATCAACTAATTTACTAATAAATCACATTTTGTACTGCAAGCTATTCATCTGGTCCAGGCATCAGCAAACCTTTTCTGTAAAGGGCCAGATAAGTAATTCTTTGAGACTTTCCAGGTCACACAGTCTCTGGCCTAACTTCTTAGCTCTGCTGTTGCAGAGTGAAAGTAGCCACAGACAATATATAAGCAAATGACTATGGCTGTGTTCAATTAAAAAAAAAAAAATTACTCAGTGGGCCGCATTTGGCCCATGGCCATAATTGGTTAATGCCTACTTGCCTACTTTAGTTCATTATTTTTACTTTTATTATGAAAACTTTCAAATGACACAAAACAGAGAGAATGCCATACATTATCATTTAGATTTAATGATTATTAATATTTGCCATATTTATTTTTTCTATTTTATTGCTGAAACACAATAAAGTAAATTTGTCATCATGAAATTTCACTCCTACATAACTAACCACACATCAGTATAAAGACATAATACAAAATAACCTGATAAACGATATAATTCCCTAACAGTTCATATGTAAATTTCTCCAGATATCCCTAAAATTACTTCTACAGCTATTTCATTCAAGCCAGGAATCCAATTAAGTAACAGACTTTGCATTTGATTGTTATATATGAAAAGAAAAGTCTCTTTTCATCAAAAACCACAGCCCCCATCCCTCAGACTTTTTTATGTGTGTGGCTCACTGAGGAATAATCTAATTTTAAATAATGTGAACAAGATCTGGAACCAATGATCATATAGAAACGTTAATACAGGATAGAGGCAAATACAAAAATTTTTGTTTATGTTATCCTTGACATATTTACCTTAATTTCCTCTCCACTTTTAAGATTTATTTTTATCTTTCACCTCACTTTTAAATAATTTGTAGAGCTGATTAGGGTAATTTAGACACGCATATAAAACCAGAAGTTCACGCATAACATAAAAGTATAATTAACAATAACTTATTGTATACCTCAAAATAACTAGAAGAATTTTCATGTTTCCAAACAAAGATTAGATAAATGTTTGCACTGATAGAGATACCCAGGACCCTGATTTGATGATTTCACATTGTATACAGGTATCAAAATATCACATGAACCCCAAAAATATGTACAGCTATTAAATTAAAGTTATCAATTAAAAATACTTTATTGCTAAAAGAAAAAAAGGCATATCCCAAAGGATTTCTCTGAAATAGGAGTTCATGCTATGGAGGCTGTGTAAAAGAAGGTGGGTAAAACAATATCGTTAGGCTTACAAATTCCAGGTCAATAAAATTTATCCCTTAAAGATGCTGATTATTTTGTCTTTCAAGAAAGCATTACATTATCCCAAGCTGGGAACAAATATAAAAATGCAGATATTTGGGATGACGTTCTGGAATTTACAACGTCTTACGAAAAAGAGAAAAATCCTCTTCTCTGGTACATTTTGATCCCTGTGGGAAACTCTGTCAGCTCACCAGGGAAATTCCACACAGAAAAATCACCCCAAATCTCACAAAATTTCCATGAAATGATAACTGTTGGTATATATGTGGAAGTACACATACCAACATTCAGAGTAGAAACAGGGTGCATTGAGACCAGATAGAAGAAGCCACAGTCTGGTATGAGGTTACAGATGAGGTTGCTGGAAGAAAAAATTGAAAAAGTATGAATACGAAAGTAAGAGGGATTTGTATTGCCTTGTGATGATTTAAAGTATCTTAATTCATTGGCATTAGGAAAGAAGATTAGAAGAAGTCAGGAAAAGAGACTGGACCAACTGAGATAATAGTACACAAAGGAAAGGTGATTAAAAGGTGCTCATTGGAAACTGAAACATAGATGAGTTCCCCCAGTTAAGAAAAGACATAAGGTAGATTTAATTAAAGGGAGTTGAGTTAATAAAGGTCAGAAGGAGTTAAGGCTTGGAGTAAGATAGAAGATAGGCAATAAAAGCAATGATGTTCTCACCCCTGTGCACTGTCCAATATGGTAGCCACCAGTCACATATGGTTATTTAAATTTCATGTAACTTAAATTGAAAAGTTAAAAATTCAGTTTCTTAGTCTCATAGCCACATTTTAAATTCTCAATAGCCACCTATAGTAAGTGGCTACTGTGTCGGATAGCACAGATGGAGAACATTTTTGCATTGCAGAAAGTTCCATTGGACAGTACTGGTCTAAGGACATTAAAATGAGTAAGAAAGAGAAAAAGGCGGGGAAGGAGGCAAAGGCAGAGAGAGAGTGATGCATAAACTCCCTCTCCCACTATGCTTAACATCACTAGCTCTCGTGGGAATGTCAAGACAGACGCTACAGGCCGGGCGTGGTGGCTCATGCCTGTAATCCTAGCTCTCTGGGAGGCCGAGGCAGGCGGATTGTTTGAGCTGAGGAGTTCGAAATCAGCCAGAGCAAGAGCAAGACTCCATCTCTACTAAAAAAATTAGAAAGAAATTAATTGGACAACTAAAAATATATACAAAAAATTAGCCGGGCATGGTGGCGCATGTCTGTAGTCCCAGCTACTCGGGAGGCTGAGGCAGGAGGATTGCTTGAGCCCAGGAGTCTGAGGTTGCTGTGAGCTAGGATGACACCATGGCACTCATTCTAGCCAGGGCGACACAGTGAGACTCGTACTCAAAAAAAAAAAAAAAAAAGACAGACGCTACTCTGCGACATGGGATTTCTACCACACCTCCTCTCGGGAAAGCTGCTCGAGAGGTTGCCGCCTTACGAAGCCTCTAATTGGGTTGGCTGGAGCAGGGCATTGAATTAGGGGTGGAGCCAGGGCTGGGCTTAGCGAAGGGCAATTCAGTGGATGAAAAGGGCCTGTGCATGCCCTACCATCATGCCCAGAATCCAAGGTGGATAAAACATTGACCAGCCACTAGAAAGCTGAAAGAGTAGGTTCTTTCATCTCCGGTCCAGTGAGTCTTCTGTCATTCATGGTCAGACAATCCTACTACTAATATATTGCTCAGACTAAGTCACAGATTGTTTCACACTCACATTCTATTTTACTTGACTAATGAGAAATTTGGTCTATTACCTTTGATTTTATTGATTCACATCAACCAGCTCCAATCATAAACATACTTATTCACTGTGAAGAAATACAGGCAGCCTGTCTCCCTTCTACATTCTATGACGAATAACATGAAACTTCAAGCCACTGTTGAGTAACCTTCTTTGCCACACATGAATAGTGAAATGATAGCATTCTCCAGACCCTCTGATCCTCAGAGATATTCCTCCTTTTAGGAACATTTTTAGTATCCCTCTGTCCATAATCACTATCTTATCCGATAAGTCTCTTGTTCGAGACCGCCATTTCAAATTCTGAAGGCATTCAGCATCTATAGGCTTCCTGCCACTCACAATATTTATGCTAGACATTGCCAAGTGGAGAGAAGATATCCCAAGAATATGCTCAAACACTGCCTTGTGAAGGTCACTGTTTATTTTCACAAACCTCAGGGCTGCATTCAGTTTCCCATTTGCATGTGTGGGCAACCATTTCTTCATGTATTCCCTATGTTCTAATTGGCTCACTGTACAGAGTCTTGGCTCTGTGCTTGGGAATCGTCATTGACTTTTAACCCACCTCACCTGAAGGGCAGCTTTCTGTGTTTCCACTAGTATTTCAGGCACCGAATCGCATTTTTAAAATTACCAGCAGGATTTTAATTGGTGGTTCCCATTGTTTACTTTTATCAAGCTCGGTAATATTTTAAATTGTGTTTTACTGCACTAAAAAAAAAGAATCTTAAAGAGAGAACAATAACTAGGGAGAGAAAATTTAGAGAGAAAAAGGATTTCCTGGACTTGACTGGTTACTTAAAGGGAAGCGTGACTTAGGGAGAGGATCTAATAATTGTAAGTATCATAGTTTTACTTGTTTGAATTAATAATACTTAAAAAAATCCTCACTCTTAACATTAGCAAATTTTCTTTCTCTTAAGAACTGAAAATAACTGAATCTTTCCTAACATCTATTGAAATGGAAAGTTTATAATTTTCTACTGTGACCTCAGGGTTTGGCTACGAACATGGGTTGGATAATCCTTTGAATAGTATGAGCACCCGAACTATACTTGCCTTTTTAATGTGGGGAGAAATGAAACAACCTCTAAATAAAGCATAGGGTGAGAAGCCTCTAACCAATGTATAACGTTCCACATTTTTGGTCACTTTAAGTGCCTGCCACTGAAAACCTTCAGTAAAGGAGTGAATCTTCCTTGCCCCGTAGAGAGTTGCTTTTCAACTAGAAGAAGGGTGTGTCCCTAAGCTTTTACCTGGGAGCAATGATGATCTTGTCAAGCATTTGAGTGAGACCAGCCCAAGTTTTTAGGGTGGGGATACAGACTGGTTATACGTACCTTCAGTCCTTCTCCCAGAGGAAGGCAGAAACACCTCAAAGCCTGCATGTAAGAACATCTACTGAGAAATTATTTTAATCAGACACCAGCTGAGTAGGGGAAAAGAAAAAGAACAGGGAAGAACAAACAAAACTCCCTTGGTCTTGGATGTAAGAGAACCCAGCAGCGATGGACTGGAGCTTCTTCAGAACAGCTGCTGTGTTGCTCATTTTTCTGGTAAGTAGATTCTGTTAAAAATCCTTCATAATCATCCTCATTGTAAACAAGTGAGAACTTTTTAGAAAATGTTAGCTGGTTCTAACCTAAACCCATTAAAAGTTTATGTGAATGACAAGGTGATTTTATGAACTAGATTTTTAAATAGTGTTTCTCTCTTTAATTGAAGACTAAGATCATATTAATGCATCAATGTTAACTCATCATATCGCCTCTCTGACATTGAAGTCATTGCTAAGTCATGCTGGGAAAATATTGAATTTAGGAAATTCACATCACTACATAGTAGCACTTTGTTGTTCAAATTCTTCTTTGCAGGTGGGCTTGTGAGCTAAATAATCACAGGTGTGTCTTCATTTTTAACCTAAATATTTTTCCGTTCTTTTGATATCTTTATTGGTCAAGTCACTATAATTTTTAAAACACAAAAATAGTATCCATATAAACTGAAATCATAGCAGTTTGTGACTGACCTCACTATGCAAATAATCTCATCAGTTCCGTGTAGTTAGAACCTATACTACAACTATGGGAAGCCCCACACTGTTTAACTATAATTTTATTTAAAACAACATTTTTACTTTCAAAAAATGGCAGTAAAGGAGGTTTATAAATGACATATCAGGTGAAGGAATGGCTGTAATTAAAGAGTCAGTATAATTATTACCGTACTTGTTCTTACTACCGGAATGTCAGTAATGACTGTGATATAAAAGTTCTACATTTGATGGTCAGACACATGTAATGAAATGCTTTCTCATTGTTCCCCTTACATGTTATTAGTTTTCTCTTTGCAGAGATAACGCTAAGTGCAACACTAACATATGACGTCAATTTCACTTTCGGTGAAAATTTGAAAATCACAGTTTCTCTCCCAGTAAGGTTAACGTAATCCAGAAAAAGCAGGTGCCAGATAAATTGCCCTCCAGCTGGGCAGGATGCAGCGCTGTGGTTCACATGTGTTTCTACTTGCTTAATTTTTGAGCTGGAATGTTGGGTTGGTAGAATAACAAGTCAGATCTTTGATTCAAGGAATGTTGGACAGTTTGAATTCAGTTTATTAATTAGGATGGATCATAATCAGTGGGCTTATTTAAAAATGAGCATCAATAAGCTGGTGGCTTTAGTTCCAAGTTGTTCTTCAAACATTGATTTTATTTCATGGATTTTTAATGGATCTTTAGGATCAGTAGATATTATAACTTAGTAGGTAGGAGGGATCAATGAACATTATACAGTATATCATTTGAAGATAGGAGCATTTGTGTATTGCCAATAATCTAATACTTTTATTCTTAATTTTATGTAAATTTGATCCATTAAGGCCTATTATAGTTTCAATGGATTTGTTTGTTCACACACTTATGTACTAACTTTCATGGACTTTATAAGATGTGCTTTATATTTTGATTTATATGATTATTTCTGATTAATTACATCCTGTAAAATTCCTTTAACTAGCCACCTCTTATTTAGGCATTCTTCATTAAAATGTATCCTTATCAAAATCATATATCTTTATTGAACTTTCTCTGGAGTGAGGTTTCTGGTCACTTGCATTTTATTTTTTGAGCCTGGATAGTTATTTTGTTGGTTTTTGGGTTGGTTTCCTTGGGCAGGGGAGGGGGAGGCCACCATATATTATATTGGAATCCATCACAAGTTTCTCATCTGCCTTATGCAAATTATCTCTCAAAGAACTTACATTATAATGAATTAAAATGTTTCATTTTCACATGACATCATAACTTTTTTTGGTAAAACATTTTCTAATGTGTAGAGATCATGATTTAACTACCAATTTTACCAGGTGATTTTGATAATTGTCCTTTGGTGTTAGCTAATCTGTTTTTTTGTTTTAAAATACTTTTTTTCTCCAAAAAATAACCATCACTACAGCAAACTCTTCCAATTACCTTTCTGCTAGTCTCACTATAAAAGCTTGCTTTTACCAAAAAAAGGAAAAAATCTATATAAAGTCTTTATATTCATCTCTGCCCAAAGCCAATAAATGCAAATCCATGTTAGGAAGCACATTTGCACAACTGTTAAGACCTTTACGACATTTAAGCTGGTAGTAACTTTAAAACAAATTTGTTTGAGAGCCGGGCAACTCTCTGTTTACAAGCCTATTGTGTGGTCTGCTAAATATAGGTAAAGGTTTCAGATCATGTTCGAATGAGTGAATTAAATCAGGGAGAATAAAGGTGGAGAAGCTGCTCTTATAGTGACCAAGATTGCTTCATGGCTACTCCATTACCCAGACAAGTCTCCTGGGCAGACAAGAGCTTGCACTTGGTGTAACACTGCAAGCCAAATACACTTCGTTATCTCTGCATTTGTTTTTCTTCTCTTTTTTTCTTCCTCTCTGTAATCAATGTATGGAGTGAAGGGAGGGGTTGGAAAGTACTTTCTGTAGGCCAGAAAACAGTATTACCTAGGCACCAAATATAAGAAATCTGTGTGGATGGTCGTGACACGGGTAAAAAGTATAGCACGGTTACAGCGAGGAAGTAAAAGAGAGCCAGGGGAATTTCTATGGTTCTAATGATTTCCAAAAATTACTTGCAACTCTACCAGGTTCAGTTAGTCCATTCAAATCAATACAAATCTGAAGATGTCTTTTTCTATAAAGGCAAACTTCTGCAGCTCAAGCTCAAAGGGCAGAGAAAACTATTTTTATCTATTACTACGCGTGATGTGATGTCTTCAGTTTATCATACTAACTGATCTTCCCCTCTTTCTATGGGTTAACATTTCATTTAGAAAAACCCTCTGACCACCTGATATACTAACTCCACAATTTGAACTTAGCTGAAATTCTTTAGGATCTGAGCAGGTGTTTTTCAGAACACTTCGCAGCACTCAGGCTAAAATTCACAGAAAATAATATACATTTGATTCCATAGTTCATGAACTGATTGGAACCAGACATCTTAGGTTTCCATAATTGTGTTCACTGATGCCTAAAGCAAGAACAACACTAACAAACTGCTACAGACCAACAGAAGACAAGCAAAGAGAGGACTGTGTATGTTATCTTGTGTACATATTATAGTGATATACATAGTAGAGATTAGCATTTCCGTAAAATATTTTATAGAAAATGGAAGAAATATGTCTATTCACCTGTTCAGTGAAACTTACAAATTGGATGTAAGCATAGTCATTTCCATTTATACTGTGTTCGTCAAAGCTGTATTATTTCACTGCAGATTTAGGATCAACATCTTCTTTCACCTTTACAAAAATAAAGAGTACAAATTTATCATTGCTCAATTGGTTTGAGTTGCCACAGAGTAAACACATTTTGTCATCTCTGTTTTAGGCAATAGGAAAACATGAAGCGCTGAAGAATGCTGTCTTAAATCTGAAGGCCAGGCCTTAAGGGACAAGATTCATCTATTTAACAAAGCTCATGAATGTAGAAAAATGCCATTCTTGGTCTATACCCAGAGCACTTAGTTCCTGATAATTTTTCTCCACTATACATTCATCAAAGACATTTTTGCTGATTATCCCAGTGTCCTAACAGATGTTGCCTAATGCATCAGCAGGAAGCCTGCTCTGCTTGGCTTTGCAATTAGGCTTATTAAGCTCCTTCCATTGAGGGAACACCCTTGCAGAGTGCTGGGTCATGCCACCCTCGCTGGTTATGCTTGGCACGCAAATTCTTTTAATGGACTTACTCAGGCCAAATTTTTTTAAATGTCATGGGCTGCTAACTCCTGCTCTTAATTGGTCTATGAGAATAGAGTGCAGTCTTTGACACTTGCCTAATGAGAAACCATATCTCCAAAAATTAATGGCTGCCTATTGCTCATAAAACTACTTGACTGTAAGTTATTCGAAGGCAGATTCTGTGGCAGATTCACCTTTGTATCCCTCATACTGCCTTGCTCCAGTGCACAATTGCACCATGGGCATCTAATCACATGCAGCAGAGGTACCAGAAGGAAATTTTGGGATAGTTTGTTTCTCTTCCCCCACACACTCCAAAAAATTATCGAAGTATCAAACATACAAATAATCATGTAAGTCGGAGTTCCCTAATATTTTTATAGTATAGTATTACCTTTACTTTGCATTTCATCTGAAGCTTACTATAATATTTTTAGGGCTTTAGCTCTTTAAAAGTCTTATTCTAGCCTGGGATCCACATTATACTCATACAATACATACTTCTGAAATAAATAAACAGACTAATGAATAAAGAAGAGAAGTCAATACATTGAAGTGTTGCCAACCCTAGATTGATAACTTTTGTCAGAACAGTGCGAAGGAAAGACAAAAAGGGAGGTTTTTAAAAAGAAGAAAATTATTATATTTTGGTTTTGTTCCAAGTTCATCCTTGTGATGTATGTAACAGTTAACAAATACATTAGAATTTAATGCTGAACAAAAACTACCAAGTGACTGTGGAAGACCATCTCACAATTACTAAATGCAAGAGATTTTTCTGATAAAACTTACTTATTACTCTCAAGTCCATTTTTATAATATGCAAAGAAGTCTAAAGTTCAGTATAAAAAAACACTAAAACTGATTGTAATTAGGGAATCATTAAAAGTAGCATGCAATTTTGCACCCTATAGTTTTTTTTAAAAAAATGTTTGGTTCCTAAAACAGAGAGGAAGGAAAAACTCATCAAGGATGCACTTTAGATAAATTATTTACTGCTTTCATAGAATTTTAGGATTAGAAGGGGCTTTTACAGATGAGGACACTGAGGCACAGTTTAGTGACTTACCCCAACACCCACATCCAATGGTCAAGAGAGCCAAGATATACTCGACCAGATTGACAATCCCTGTGTCCATCTCTAAGTGAATCTTCATCACAGTCTTCATGGCACACTTTCCAGATTTACTTCTGAATCCAAACTACTCCTTAATTGCCAGAAAATGACCTCACCCTTAGTCCTGGGACAAGGTATAGGTCATTTAGGACAATGTCCTTCAATTTCCCTTTCCTAGATGGTTGATTTTAATCTCCAGCCTTCCTCTCTTCCTCACTTCTGTGTTGGAAGTCTTTTCTTTTTCTACCTATTCCCTCCTGTATATCTTCTTTCTGAATCTCTTTTCATTTAAATCAAAATCTCCTACTCTCCTCTTTCTTAACTTGCAAAAATCCACAGATATCCCTCTCTGCCCTAAAATGTCCTCGAATGCTGTATCTAATTCTACCATCTTGTCTTTCTGGGGTTTTTTAATAAACAAAATTTCTTGAAAAAGTAACCACTTTGTCTTCCTCCACCTCATCCCTTAATCCCTTTATGTGAGGCAAGTACTTGCTACAGCTAACTGAAAGATGCACTCGAAGGTCACTCAAAACCTCAGGATTCTCTCTACTCAACTGTTTTTTATATCCTCTGACACTCTTTCAACCCCACCTGTTTTCCATTTCCCCTCCTTCTGACATCCATTATAAAGCACTATATTTTCCCACTGTTTCTTTGGCCTCTCCTTCTCTCCTTTTTTCTTTGTTTCTTATTTTTGTCCTTGTTCCCAAGTATATAATGTAGGCATTCCTCTAGTTTTATCCTCAGCCACAGTCTGTTTCTTCGCTGTGTCCTCTATCTTAGGAATTTCAAATTCTCCCATGGTTTCAACTGTCCTGCTTGAACAGATGTACCTCAAATCTGAATATCCAACCTGAACTTTTGCTCAAAGTGCTGATCTTCTTTACCTGGGCATTTCTCTGGCATCTCAAACTCAGTGTGTTCCAATCTGCTAAATTTCGTTACTGCCCTGTTCCCAGTCCCGCAATTTAAAACTGCCATCCCCTGAAATCCCTTCCTCTCTTGACTCCCGCATCCCATCTGCTCTCAAACCCTGCCAACCTGTTCACGCAGTGTCCCTTTCTCCATCCTCTCCGGTCTGTTCCCGCTGCCTCTGCTCCTACTTATTTCCTCCTCACCTCTAGTAAGACCCTCAACTACTCACAGCCAGTAATCACTGCCCCGTCCCACCTCTCCCACCAACAGCCAGGGTAATTTTTAAAAGCTAAAAAGTTAATAAACTCTGATTGATGCATAGGGGAAAAAAAACCCTAAAATCTCATCATGCTTTTCCCATGACCGAAATGCTTCGACATAGGAATTTGGTGTTAGAACTGGAAAGTTACCTATATAATTTAGTCTATTCCCATCATTTCAAAAATGAGAAAACTTAAAGCTCAGAGAATTTAGAAAATACGTTGAAGGTTTTCTGACTCTATCAAGTGTTCTTTTTATTTTACTATTTTTGCCTTTGAAAGTCTAAGAGTGATTTCGTTTCAGAGTTTATTCTAGACTCTGAGCAAAAGAAAATAAGCCTAGGTCAACCCACCAAATTTTTAAGCAGACTTGGCAGTTTCTTAATTACCGATCCAATTGAGAGTCTGACACTATGGTGAAACCTCCTTGGTCTTCTGCCTAAGTTGCCTCTCATGGGAAAAAGAATGACCCAGCTTCATAAAGTTGGAAAGATTTCTTAGTCATCTGGCGTAGTCATCCAAAACAAACAGCAGGCACCGACGCTTCACTGCAGCACCAGGTAACAGATGCATACACAATTCTGCAGCTATGAAGAAATGACTTCCAAACAGACAAATAAAGTATCCTCATCTCCCCATCCCACACTCACAAACAGAGACAGGCAAAAGTGCTCATAAGTTCACAGGTAGCAGGAAGTATGCATTTGCGTTAATATCGTTTCAGTTCTGCACCCAAGATGGACTCCACAGATAACATTTCGGTTATATGTCCTAACTATTTGGACCATTTCCTTTTTTTTTCTTCGTACTGTATTAATATTGTTGTATATAAAAATTACCAATAAGAAGGATAATATCAGATTAGATTAAAATCAAAATTTTTTGAGTTCTCAAAGTTGTAATGTCAATTTTTTTGTAGTATGTTTTACTTAGTAATTTACTTTATTGTAAAACCCACAACCCAAGCACAAATTTATGTTGAATTGTATTGGATTATATTTAGCCATCAGTTAATATCTAAGCTTCACTTTCCTTATCTGTAAAATGGAGATAGTAATAGTGGTGACCACATATATTTGTTGGGAAGATTAAATGCATGCATTTCTCTAAATACATTGCCTAGCACCTAGTTATCATTAGATAAATTTTAAGAGTGATAATCATAATGATGAATATTAAATATATATAAGTATGTAATTTCTATATTATAAAACATTATCTTTTTATACTACTCATATTAACCATAAATACATATTTCTAAAATTATCAATTGTGATTTTTTTAAGCTATGTATTTGAAAACTAAAATTTTATTTTTCCTTTAATGGTAAAATTGGAATCAACTATAAAAACAAATTTGCTATATTTTTAAATTACTGTTATTAGTATTTTTAAATGCAAACTATTATTTTCTTATATCAGTGATACAGATAACGTCTCATTGTGATAATGATTTTCATACTTTGCAATTCTGAAAAACTTAAATTACAAGTTGAAAATTTCTTATTTAGGGAGAAATAAAACTAAGGGTTTACACCATCTTTAATTGATTCTAAATGCAATTTAAAATTTAATAAATGCAAACTAGCCTTCAAATCCACACCTCATTTTTTAGATAGATATTTTATGACATCTTAAACAAGTATAAGGATACATTAAACTCAATGTATAAATGTCTGTGTTCTTAGAAATGCCTGTGGTTTTTAGAGAAAATAATTTAAATTATCTTGATTTTACACTAAAAATCATGTATAAAGATCAAAGCCAGAGCTGTAGCTAGGCAGAATTCTGCTTGAATGGCATACTTGTTTGATAGGGAAGTTGTTTAATGCAGGAGAAAAAAATAAATGGAAGTTGCATACCCAGCAACTTTTTCCTAAACTTCTGCATTTTCGTCTCCTTACTACAGAAGGATACATTTACATCATCTATTTTTTTATTACTAACAATAAAATATCAGCTCATTTTACATAAAGAAAATTGTTTTTCTTCTAGAAATTTTAATTCTCATATTTCAAAGCAGGTGAAAAAAATTATCATAAAATTTTCAAGAATACAAAAAAATCTTCCATCTAGAATTGGAATATGAAGGAGCAAATATGCTGAAGATTTCTAGATATCTTTATACTTCATATCTTTTTTTCACTTCAAACTTTTTTTCTATTTCTGTCTGCAGCTAGCCAGATCATGAAACTAGTCGAATGTCTTGGTATTATAACTTACTGTCAATTGTCACTGCATAGTATCAAAGTCTCTCTAGCTCCTCTGGCACAAGGTTTACTAAGAGAGCCTGAGTTTCCAGCCTCATTTCTTCTGGGTTCTGGCTTCAAATATCCAACTCAAGCAATTGCAAGTGTCTGCGTAAGCTAAAAAGGAAAACAAAAAAGGTTAAAAAGAAGAGCAAAATTGAAAAGTGATAACGAAAATTCTTAGCATCATCATCAGAACCTAAGGATAAAAAAGATCCGCCTGCTATCCAGTCCGATAAAATAATTCTAATGACTCATAAGACTTTTGTTTGATTTTTTTGAAATGATTGGATACCATGAATTTTACAGCATTCAATTAAAAATTAACTATTGTGATCATCTCATTTTTTTTTTGTAGGTGGTGGTGGAAGTTAACACTGAATTCAGAATCCAGGTAATACATAGCAAATCCTTGTTTTTCCAGATTTTTTAAAAAAACAAAATGGTTTGGGAGGAACAATATAGTTTCCAAAAGGAAATTCATTCTTTTAAGTAAAGTTAATGTAATGCTAGGATGAATAGATTATCAAAATCACCAATTTTCCCATTAAACATCCTTTCTTTCTCACATTCCAATTACTCCCTCTTCTGAAAATCTCAGTGGAATATGAATTGTGAATGAAGCTAATAGATACTATTACTGTATTCTAACATTCAAGGTAAGAGATTATAACGCGAAGAATGGCACCGTGAAGTGGCACTCGATCAGGAGGCAAAAGCGTGAATGGATCAAGTTCGCCGCCGCCTGTCGTGAGGGTGAAGACAACTCAAAGAGGAACCCAATTGCCAAAGTAAGAATCAACCCCAAAGCGTAAAACTGAAAATCAGAATGGATAGGGTTAAAGCTGTCTTTTAAATATTTTATGAACATATCTCACTGAGAAGTTACGGAACAAAACAGAACTATAGTCACTCAGATGATGAAAATCGAAGCTCCTAGAAGGATAAATTAAGCAATGTAGGCGCTCCAAGAAAGAGTTTAACACTGACTCGCCTCACTGATGAAATTAAAACACGTGATCATGTGTTTTTATCATGTGCCAAACTCTACATGAAAAAAATATATAGTTATTTAAATAATGAATTTAGCTTTCATTCCGAAGAACTACTTCAATGTGTGCCCCCTTTGCCTCACAATCTATTAGAATTGAATTCCTAATTTTTTGCTTGTTTGTTAACATTTACAATGTGCTCTCTATCAAACTCTTTTTCCTTTCATTTTCTCTTATTTTTCCTTTAAACACACACACATATACACATTCAGAAACACATCCACACACAAATCCGCACACTTACAGATATATACATACACAGATACACACAGATTCTCACAGAGACTCCTCAGTAAGATTTGCTTACAGTCATACCATATTTTATTTCAAAGAGAAAGGTATGGTTTCCATATCCATTTATTTGAGTAGTCTCCTCTCCTTTTTCAGAATTAAGAGCTTCTACACAGCGACAGATAACTCTTGTCACCTACATAAATCCACTTAAAACTTTCTTCCAAAGCTTTACATTTTTTTAAAATTTTTTAACCTGAAGATCAAACCTGTGTAATGACATTGGTAAACTCCCTAAGAAGGCAAGGAATTCCCTATTCTAGCCCCAGTGCTTGCAAAGAGTCTGAAAATCATACAAGATCAAATTATAACTGTTGAATGAATTGGATGCATAAATGATGACTGCATAGATCTAGATATAATACAGTGATATTTTACTTTTTACTTGTTTGATAAAAATAGAAATTGAATTTTTTAATTATGTTATCAATTACCATTGGAAATACTAGAGCTGTAATTATTACACTTACCTGGAAAAAATAATTCTCTATTTCAACCTTTTTCAAATGATAGCAGCATCATCATCACATGCAACAATTCTCAAGAAAGCTGTCAAACAGAGATCTCTTTATGTGTTCCCTATATAATATTTGCACTTGTGTTCTTTTTGCAGATTCATTCAGATTGTGCTGCAAACCAGCAAGTTACATACCGCATCTCTGGAGTAGGAATCGATCAACCACCTTATGGAATCTTCATTATTAATCAAAAAACTGGTGAAATTAATATAACATCCATAGTTGATCGAGAGGTCACCCCTTATTTCATTGTAAGTGTGCTTCATGTCAATATATAAATTTCAACCCTAAATTATTCTTGAAATCAAACTTCATTTGATTTCAAGAGTCACAATATAAGGCATTTTTGGCTATTTCTTAATTCATGAGCATCCCATGACCCAAAACAAATGCAGAGGAGATTAAGAGACAAAGAAGTATTCCACTTAAATGCCAACAAAAATGTTAACCTCCACTATGTCCTTCTTGGCAAAATAGACTATTTGTTTGGAATGACAAGTATCTAACTTCTTAACTTTTCCTTTTTCTGTAATTCAATTAGGAATGTTAGTTCTTTTTAACTCCGATGCCGAGTGATCCTGGAGCTACTGAGGGACTCTTCCCTAAGCAAACAACTTGATTGTAAATTCACGTTGCTCAGGCTCACCCGAGCTCTGAAAGTGCCTTGGGAATTCATTCCTCCTTAACTGACTGTCACTCCATTCTTTACAGGAGCTGTCACGTAGCTTACTATCCTTTCTCGTCAAACCCTCCACTTCACTGTCCCTTCAAGCAGTAGGCCTCGTTACCAACTTCGCCAAAAAAGCTGAGGCCATCCATCACAAACTCCCACAATTAATTCTCCCTCCTCCAGCTCAGAAATGTTCTTTGTTAAATCCAAAAGCAGGATCAATTTTCTCCTTTTTCCCACAACTTACTCCAAGACATTTCCATTGTGCCATAATTAAGAACCTGATTAAGAACCTTATTCCACCAACTGTTTTTTATCTCCCTTTGGCTTGTTCCATTGGCTACTTCCATTTCCATCTATAATCATGGTCAACATTTTTTAATACTTAACATAAAATATAAAAGTAAAGAAACCCTACTTTGTTCTTGTAACCTCTTCTGTTAAAAAAACCCATCAATCCATATCCAAAAACACCTTCGAATAATGATCTATACTTGCAGTTTTCACTCATGCTGCTTGTCTGTATTCTTCAGACAGCTTTAATTCCTTAGCCTTCAATTCCAAAGCTATATTCCTGCCTTTCCTCCCACCGTGTTGCCCCACAAACTTTAAATCATCATGATAGCCTATTAGCTTTTCTTGAAGCACGATTCATTTTCAGATGAATATAAAATAATACACAAATGTAAAATAGTACATATTACATCTATACACATTTCAAATATGAATAATAATAACAACAATAATAATAATACAAACCTCCATGCTACCTAGCTTAAGAATGCTACATTTCTTAAAAGCTCCCATGTGATTCTCCTTAACTGCATTCTCAAATCCACCCCCCAAAGCCCCTCTTTCTAATTTCAAACACTGCATCCCTCTATCTCTTTTCTCATATGAATCTCTTTGCATGGAAAACCCTGGCAATTCCCAGCTCCACCTGTTGAAATTCTCTGCCAAGATCTATCTCAATCATTACATCCTTCTATGCAGTCATAGTATTTCTGTTCTTCCTTAATATAAATTACCTTGTTCATATGCATTTCACTGTATAATTATTTCTCTTTTCTGTCCTAGATCTACTGCCAGGCTCTGAATTCAATGGGCCAAGATTTAGAGAGGCCTCTGGAGCTCCGAGTCAGAGTTTTGGATATAAATGACAACCCTCCAGTATTTTCGATGTCTACATTTATAGGACAAATAGAAGAAAATTCCAATGCAAGTAAGTGATATATTGGCTTCCAGATCACTCTTAACAGCCAGGTACCTAACTAGAGCCTAAACTATGGCAAGGCACACATTGTGGATGTAAGAGACAAGCTAGAGAGAAGACGCAGAACAGAAAGTTTTCCCTTCAACTATGGAAACTGCTCGACTCTGTCATACAAAGGAGGAACTCCGAAGCCGTGAGGATTTTCTCACGTAACTCACACACTAGTTCTGTAGGAGATCCCTAACAAGAAATTCCAAAAGTATTTTGCACAGTGGTGGTAGGGGAATTGGGATGAGAATTTAGCCCGCCAGCCTGACTGCATTAAAGGGCAATCTCACCCGCTTCTGTTCATCTTGCCTTTTTTAAAAATTAATGACTTTACAGTCACTCATGGAAATCACTTTCACACAAAACTTCAGTTTACCATAGTGACTTTTAAGTGGTATAATTTCTTGTAAATTCCAAAAGTCCTTACATTTTACTTTTATTCATTAAAGTACTATACTTTCAACTTCTAAAAATACTATGATAAAAATGCTCAAGAAAATTTATGCAGTATGGAAAGTAAAAATGGAATGGAAGTCCATTCTTTGATCCCCTTAGTATCATTCTTCAGAGGCAGGCAGACAATCATTGTATAATTATGTGAATATAAATAACATGGTTTTGCACATAAATGGGATCATCTTTTACATACTAATCCACAACATGAATTTCTATTTAGGTATATTTTGAACATATTTCCATATCAGGACATATAGATTCCTTCGCTACTTGTAATAGTTGCATTGCATTTAATTATATAAATGTCCCATGATTACTTAATTGCCTAGTGAAAACATTTTTCAAATGATGCTAAAATGAAGAGAGAGAGAAAGAGAAAGAGAGATATACCCTGGAGTATTTGTAAAAAAATTGTGTTTGAAATGCAATTAAAGAGTAGAAAAGAATTCTAGTTTGTGAATGAGCAATGGCGGCTTTTCACATACTCAATATTCTCCATCAGAACTGCTTATAAGATTAATGAAAAAAGATAAGGGACAGGAAAACGTATGCAGTTAAACGAGCATTCTTTAGATCTGTTAGTTACCTAGTATTTAACAAAGGACCATCCAAAATGGAATAATAATATATGTTTATTAAATGTGCATTATTCAATAGGAACTTTATGTCATTTTCTTTTATTGGCTATTTAATTCTCACATGAACTCTATGACGATGGTGCTAATACCATCTCTATTTCTAGATGTGGAAACTGAGGCCAGGATCGTATAGCTAGAAAGTGTTAAAGTTGGGGAAAAGTTGATCTGATCTTAGTATCATTTTGTTTTGCCATAGCATCCTAAAAAACAAAAAAGAAGAAGAAATTATACTAGACTAAGAAATAGAAAGCCAGAATAACACATTTCCTTTGTTTTCCAACTATCAGTGATGTCTAGGTTCCTACTAAAATGTGAACTTTCTGTTAGGGCAAAGGTATAGAAAGGAGCTAAGGTATTCGTATGTTGAAGAAGTAGAAAGGGAAGATAGTGAAGTGCACATTATATGGACCAACTAATTCTAACACCTTGTTTGGAAGGTGATATACTATAACAAAACATGTAAATTGTCCATTTGCAATCAATTTTCTTTGATTTCTAGATACACTGGTGATGAGACTCAATGCTACTGATGCAGATGAACCAAATAATTTGAACTCAAAAATAGCCTTCAAGATCATAAGACAGGAACCTTCAGATTCACCAATGTTTATTATCAACAGGAATACTGGAGAAATTCGAACAATGAATAATTTTCTAGACAGAGAGGTAATTCTCTTTCTTTATGTGTGTTTTTAGTCTAAAAGCAAGGGTAACCTAAGAGAGAAAGAGAAAAAGGAAATAATGTTTTACAATTTTAATTATATAACTTTTTTACACAATGGTAATGAAATAAGAAATATCTTGAAAATGAAAAAAATGGAGATCCCTCCATTACTTTTTTTTTTTTTTTTTGAGACAGAATCTCACTCTGTTGCCCAGGCTAGAGTACCATGGGGTCAGCCTAACTCACAGCAACTTCAAACTTCTGGGCTCAAGCGATCCTCCTGCCTCAGCCTCCCGAGTAGCTGGGACTACAGACACACGCCACCGTGCCCTGCTAATTTTTTCTATTTTTAGTTGTTTGGCTAATTTTTTTCTATTTATAGTAGAGACAGGGTCTCACTCTTGCTCAGGCTGGTCTCGAACTCCTGAGCTCAAGCAATCCTCCCGCCTTGGCCTCCCAGAGTGCTAGGATTACAGGTGTGAGCCACGGCACCCGACCCTTCCATTACATTTTATACTGACATTTTTCATTTAATCAATTAATTAAAACTTGCCTCCATTTAAGAAAACTATATTGTGAAAGTACATAAAAATATGCATAAGGTAAAGGCAAAATCTCCATTTAAAAAAATACATTCTATAATGAAATAAATTTAAGAAACACAATTATGTTCAGATCTTGGGAAGTTATAATCCATATAAACATGGTAGAGGCTCCAAGACTGAGACACTTGTGTATTGTTCTTTAAACCAGCATATCCTAACCTCCTTTGAAAACAGAACTCTTTTTTTTTTCTTTCTATGTAACACTTATTGATACTCCACCTATTTATTTACTTTGGGAAATGAATCACAGGATCAGAATGATGGGATAGTAGAAATTAAATAACATCCAGACCGATCTTTTCATTTACAAATAAGAAAATAACTACTCATTGTTAACAGATTAGAATCAGAATTATGTGATTTCTATCATGCCCTGTAATACCATGATATAATTTTAAAATATCTAATTTTTCATTATTTTTTTAAAAATATTATCTTTTAATAGAATGTAGCTGACCTGTATGTACATTAGGGGTATAAGTGAGAAAGCTGTATTTTCTAATCAATACTCAATTAAAGTTTATTTTAATTATTATAGTTGCTTAAAAATGGCAAAGTCCTAGCTGATGACTTTTAGGTTTAGGATGAATCAGATTATTTTTACACTCCTTCATGATCTAAATGTTATCAGTTCCTAAGTTACCTAAATCTCCCTTTGTACCTGTCTGAGAATTACCATTAGAAGAAATTGACTATTTAGCTTTTTCTCTCTCAAACTTTCTCGAACAGTCCAATGGAATTTCTTTAACGTGAAAAGAATTTTAGTGGTAAAATGCTGTAAGAAAAGAATGTCAAAAGTAAAGGAACTCTGCAGCCACTGGGAAACCACCAGAGCAGGAAGTATTCTTAATCTGGGGTCCATGGAGAGACCTCAAAGTGTCTCTCGCTATAAAACCCGTAAAATTAGACCCATAATTTTGAATGAGTATGCATTTATGCCCAAGTCTAGGAAAGCCTCCATAGCTTTTATCAGATAAAAATGTGAGCACCGTTGAATAGAATCAAAAATAGATAAACCCTCAATAACTCCATTGCCATAACCCACTGCCTCCCAAAAATACGAAGCGTTTGTCATCTCTTTATTCTTCTTGCACGTTCAGGGGCTGATTATTTAGGGTATGAAATTTTCATACCATAAATCTTTGGTAGACCTTAATCTCTCTCCTCTTGATCCTTCTGGTTCGTTTCACCCTTTATAAATTTTTTAACTCAAGCAAATACTGTGATTAATAAGGAATGAAGCCTTTGAAAAAGTATTGCTTCTTTTAACTGCTGCTAGATTGAGTATTGTCGGGAATGTACATGTGAGATTTGTAGATTTTCAACATTCTGTGTTACCCCTACCTCTGTCATAGATTTAAGTAAATGTTGAGTCCAACATTTTAAAAGAACTTTACATAAGAGCGAAGACTGCTGAGGTCAAGGGTGATATTGCTTGTAATCTGTATTTTTAGCAATACGGCCAGTACTCTCTTGCTGTAAGAGGCTCAGACCGAGACGGTGGGGCGGACGGCTTGTCAGCAGAGTGTGAATGCAACATCAAAATCCTCGATGTCAATGATAACATCCCATACCTGGAACAGACTACAGTAAGTGTTTGTTCTTGAAATCAATAACTTTAAATTCATCACATTCTAAGATTTGTAGAGTTCTTTTTACAGATGTACATGTTATATTTAGTGACATACGACGCAAATGCAGACACATACCTTTCTCTTATGTTTGTTTATATTATATAATAGAAAATAAATGGATTAAAACAATGAAAAGTGAGATGATAAACAAAGATATCTTTTCTAAATAATGAATAACTATCAACATGCCAGTATAAACCTAGCATAGTTCTTTCTCTCGTTCACGAAGTTTGTGTTAAGTTTTTTATTTCTTATTTCAGTATTCCGTAAATATTGAAGAAAATGCTCTAAGTTCAAACGCACTCCAACTTAGAGTAATTGATTTGGATGAAGAGTTCTCAGCCAATTGGATGGCAGTGATTTTCTTTATCTCTGGAAACGAGGGAAACTGGTTTGACATAGAAATGAATGAAAGAACAAATGTGGGAACTTTAAAGATTATTAAGGTATGGTGTAATTATCCTAAATTATTTTGTTTTCTTACTCTCTATTCAAAATGTTAAGCTTAAAATTAAATGATGCAAACACTTTGCAAACCTGAGTCAGTGAAAGAATAAAAGTTAGTGTGTTTTAAAATTATATATGACAGAGTTTTTTTTAATATAAAGCCTTTCTACTTATATCATTTCAGGAAAACATGCATTCAACTTTAACTTGAAACATTTTATCAGTACAGTATTCCCCAAGAGATCATATAAGTTGAAAGCATTTTTAAACAAGAATCTTGTGATTAATCCTTAAGGTTAATGTTTTAAGATAATTTTTAAAGCATATCTAACATGGGCTTAAAAAAATCTGCCCATATCAACATTGTAAGTCAATTATTAGGCACCAAGAATATTTATCATGTAAATTAAAATGTGTTTATTCCTCCAATGAATTTTCATAAAATTAAATTACCATAATTGTAGAATTATCATACTCCCGTCTCGCTGGCTGCTGACCAAGGCTTATTAGGAACACAGATATACTGGAGATTTGGTCCAAGTAAACAGTGTTGTCCTGTGTCCTCCACATGTTAAGGGTCTACCACACTTACCTGCGCTTACAATTTCCTCTGAGATGTGAGAAAAAAATTTCTGCCTCCTAGGGTGCTGATAGTGAAAATTTCTCCCTGAACTCCAAGACTTACAGAGTCAATGTTTTAAATCCATGGTAACCGTACATGGATTATATGTGATGCATGCAATATGCTTTCTTCGTGGTAAAATGTAATCTCTTTTCAACTATTTCTTTCAGAATAGCCCTGGGAAACAGACTCCTAAGGAACTCCGTCCCTATAGGAATGATGGTTTTTTGCCTCCTATGTCTTCATAAAGTGTTACCATGCCTACAGTTTCTATTTAACTTGAAACTGTGTGCAGATGCTTTAGTTTATTCCTCACGGCATTCCTGCTAATTAGGTTATAGTGGACCCATATTGCAGATAAAGACACTGAGGCAGAGAGCATATAACTTGCACAAGTTCTCATAGCTAGTGAGTGGTACAGCCAACATTCAAACCTAGTTTTCTCTACTTGTAAAGTTCACATTCTTTCCTCTGTACTATCTAGGATTCAATACTGGGGAAATTGGGTCCTAATGTATTTCACCTCGAACTATTATATTACTTCAGAAAATTATTCAGCCTATCTGTCCTCAATATGTCTATTTGTAAAATGGAGATGATAAGTTTTTTCCCAGACAGGACACCATATATTAACTCCTTTGCTGTAATTATAAACATGTATGTTATGTGTATAATATATATGAATATATGATTTTTTATAACCATTCTTTGAACTGCAAATAAAATCAAAGTTAGAATGAAGAGTCAAAATGTTAGCTAAATAGGAGATCTCAATGTGTGAATCTCTATATTTATCTAAATTACTCTCGTGAAAATTTAGAAAAATATGCTTGGTAGGTATGGGTATAACAGCATAGTTGTTTGTGGATTTCATGTGCTTTGAATGTTGACATAATTTTTCACAATGAAAATCACTACTTAATTATTTTATAATAAGAAATAAACTTTTCATAAAATATATTGAAGAAAATAAGGATTTCTTTATATTATGTATGTATTATATTCTATTACCTGGCTTACTCAAAGAGTCACAATTACAGAAGTAAAATTTCTTCTAAATAGTTCTTTATGGATAAAATCAGTAAAATGACTGAACCTCTAATATATTTGACACATACCAGGCAATAAATAGAGCTACTTTCTGAGAAATATGAAATGATTAAAGGTAACATAAGTTGTCTTTGCACTAAAAAATACATCACTTTTGACCATCTGTATTATTTTAAGATTTTAATTTGTTTGGTGAACAATTAGAGCTCATGTTACACATTTTCAGCTTTTCAACAATGGATCTAGGACAATTAAATTTTTTCTTTATTGTTCACATTTACATTGAATTAAAGATAAAAAAGTAAGAATAGACTGTATATTTGTATGTATTTATGTTTAATTAAAGAAAGAAATGTAAGAACTTTTTTTTACTGTTTTCAAAGAACTCTTCTTTTACCTAGACTGTTTTCTCTTCTTATAGTAAAACTATTTTACTCTGTTTTCTAGCCCCTAGATTATGAAGCTATGAAGAGCCTGCAACTTAGTATTGGTGTTAGAAATAAAGCCGAGTTTCATCAATCAATTATGTCTCAATATAAGCTCACAGCAACTGCAATCTCTGTGATTGTGTTAAATGTAATTGAAGGCTCAGTGTTTCGTCCAGGTTCAAAGACATTTGCCATAACTCCTAATATGGGAGTAAATCAGAGAGTTGGAGAGTTCACAGCTACTGACCTGGACACAGGTGGAGTTTCAACAACTGTTAGGTAAGAATGACATTTTCCAACTAATTTTTGCCACATATTAAACATATGTTCTTCTTAGAAATGCTAAGTATCTGAATTTAAATATTTTTCATTATTTTTGAAATTGTCATTCAATTGTAAAAAGTACTAACTACTAAATGGTTACTTAGAGTGTTTAACTTAAGAAAATATAAAAATTTGTGCAAAATGTAAGATGTTAAACTGTAAAGACGCAGTATGTGAAAATAATATTAATATATCTTGAAAGTTTTGCCACTCCTGAGATTATATATCTCACTGATCAATTAGCTGATTAGCACAGGTCGCGGTTAGTCCCTCAGAAGATTTTAAGCATCTGATTTTCCCATTGCAAATCTTCCCAGCTTGAAGTCAATTAGATTTAGTTAGCTCATTTCAATTACATTCTTCACTTTAAGCAGTACTTAGTATTGGTTAGTAACTCTGGTATGAAAAATTAGTTATATTAAGGAAAAACTATGCTACGCCATTTTTAAAAACTCTCTATATCCAAATATTTCCACTTAATCATGGAAAATGTACGTACACATGTATTTGCACATGTGATTGTGATCAAGAAGAATCGTGGAAGAAAGACCTCACAAACGCATCTTAAAAGTTCTTTCTCTGTGCTCTCTTCACATGATGTGAGTGGTTCTGGTACAGGTCTTACCGCCCTGTGCCCCATGGCTGATGATAGCTCTTGTACCCCCAGCAGTGAGTTCACTGAGAACAGACTCCCCCCTTTCCAAAAGTCTGTTCCCTGAGCTTAGCAAAATCCCTGAGAGAGAGAGTTATCTGCCCACTGTGTGTTTCACAAAATATGTAAATGAGAAGGAAAATGTTGAGGTCAAAGGTGAGGAGGGAAGGAGAATATGATAGAGGCCCAAAGCAAGGACATCGTTTGAATTCAGAAGAAGTCTTATGAAGCCTTCCGTCATGCACGTGGGGAGGTGGAGTGAAAACGGGAAAAATGCAGGCTGATGAAGGAGAAGGAACATCGTTGGTGAGAGAATAGTTTAGAAGTAGGAGAAACCAGGAAATCCCATGAATGAGACTGCAAGCATCAAAGGATTATTCTGACATCCACGTGGGCATAAAAAGATATTCCATAAGTAATGGCTGCTTGGTAATTTCTTTTTTTAAAATTTAAGTCTTTGTCTACTTTTGAATGGTCCAATACAGCTGGGGTGGCCCTGAAAAAAAAACTGAAGTTTCTAATAATTGTAACTATGTCCGGGGATTACAACTACTGACTGCAAAAATATATTTTATAATTAAAATCTCTCCTTTAGTAAGATAATCGACTTTAATTTATATCATTTTCTTTCAAATACAGATATGTAATGGGATATAATCCAGCTGATCTGCTATCTATTAACTCAAAAACAGGCGTAATCACTTTGAGAAATAAAATTACCAGGGAACAATATGATATGCTTGGGGGAAAATACCAAGGAACAATTCTATCTATAGATGGTAAGAACTCAATTTAGCTTTTTTTCTCCTACATAGGAAGCTATATATACCCTTAGATATTAAAATTTTAATTATTATATTTTAAAGTAATCCCTTTTCTAAAAAAAGTTGTCAAGTTGGGCATTATAGACTCAAATCTTTAATGTACAGTATAATTTTGTGGCTAAGACCATGAGCTCTCATGTAAGACTGAATTAATATCTTGTACCATCACTTACTAGCTATGGGATCGTAGAGAAGTTATTTAGCTTATTTATACCTCAGTCTTTTCTTCTTTAAAATGGAACAATAAAAATATGGATCTAGAAAAATGTGATGATAATGATAAAAATAACAGTAACAATTAACAATAGAATTAACATATTTGAGCTGAAAGGGCATGGGGCTTTGGTATCAGACAGACTAGATTTAAACCTATTTCTGTTATACATGTCCAGAAATGTTTTATTTATTTATTTAGAAAGCATATATAACTGTTAGTCATTGTGCCAGGTTCTAGGGTTACATCAATGAACAAAGTAAGATAACTGAGCTCACATATGTAAAATAGAGATAACATAAAATCACCTCAAACAAATTATTTCTTTATTTTTACCCAATAATTTCACTTTCAATAATCTTAGGAAAAGTTCTAAATATAAAAGACTGAATACACTGATATTAATTACAACATATCTTTAATAATTAAATATTGAAGGCAATATCAATAAAAGGCAACTGGGTAGATACACCATGATCTTCTGGATATAAAATTATGTAGCCACCAGGAATTATGTTAATGAAAATTTTATTAAAACATTAAAGAATGCTTATAGTTTAAAGTAAAAAATAAATAAAATTGAATGAACCTTATGACCATCTCAATGTAACATAAATAATAAGCAACTTTTAGGCATTATAAGACAAAAGATCATTAAAAAATATATGAACAGGAGTTATCCTTGAGTACTGCTACTGTGAGTTTGTTTTGGTGAGTTTTGGTTTTGCTTCTTTCAATAACTGCCTACTTTTCAAATTATATGTAATATCTAACTATTTATAATATAACAAAATAATCCAATACATAGTATTGCTAGTAACAATAAGGTTAATTATAAAAATAATATTACGGTAATTTAATTGATTTAAAAATCAAGTCACAGACCAAATATTTGGGAAATTACTGAATTGATGGGAATGAAGACATAAAAATAAGTATTGATGTAAAAAGAAAATAGTTCTGTATCGTTCAACAATTATTATACCAAATGTATAAAATATTTCTCCCATTTTGAACCTTATTACAGACACTCTTCAAAGAACTTGCACTGGTACCGTTAATATTGACCTTCAAGGCTGGGAAGAACGTATTAATGTGAATACAGGTACTAATATTATAGATACTACTGATACCACTAACAGTGGAAACAATTTAAGTGGAGGTAGTACCAGCTCAGGAGTCAATACTTGGTCTGATGGCGTTACTACCAACCCAGAAGAGATTATCACAACACCAGGTCGTGCGATACCTGGCGATACAGGAGACTATGCTTTGTCAGATAACGTACATTTTGGTCCTGCTGGCATTGGACTGCTCATCATGGGATTCTTGGTCTT
The DNA here is from genome assembly GCA_963575035.1 of Avahi laniger. Classification (NCBI taxonomy): domain Eukaryota; kingdom Metazoa; phylum Chordata; class Mammalia; order Primates; family Indriidae; genus Avahi; species Avahi laniger. The sequence continues at coordinate 52,003 of CAUYSK010023601.1, read as the reverse complement.
AGGATGTAAGTACTTTAATAATCCTATTTATATGTGCCCCCCCCAAAAAAATGGTGGGGGGATAGATAAGTTTTCTGATTCTTTGATAAAATATATTTTACAAATTTTCATTTTGTGCAATTATCAAGAAATTTCTATGTTTGGTGCTGGGTTTATAAGATGAAAATATTAAACTTCTTGACCCCTTATGGGACTGTGGAGGATAAAAACCTGTTTGCAGTCAGTCTCAGTGCCATAACAAGCAGGCTCAAATGGCTAGTTGGGTGGCAAAGACAATCAGAAAAGGCTACACAGAGAAAGTAAACTCTGAGTGGAGTTTTAACAGATGAATAGGAGTTAGCCTGATGAACAAGAGAAAGGGAACACAGTACAAGGAGAAAAAAATATCCATGTGCAAAAACCCAAAAGAATGAGAATGCAAAGTAGTGAAATAAAGAATTCCAACGTGGGAGACATAAAGGATGTGTGTGACAATACAGTGAGAGTAGAGTCCCCAAAGATAGTCAGGGCCTAGACCTTGAAGGGATTTTATGCTGTGCTAATGCTGCATAGCATAATAAAAGGAAAGTCAAATAGACCTGGGATTAAACTCCAGTTTCTAAGCTTAATTGCCTGGATCTTTCAAAGATTACCTAACCTTTCTAAGTTTCGCTTTTGTCATCTGTGAAATAATAATACTTACTTCACAACATTGCTTTCATGATGAAAAAGAAGTGCCAGACATGAAGCCTGTAGCGCATTGTATGGCCACTAGAGCAGCGCTAGGCGAGGATCCAGCTGTACGAGTAGACTCCACTGGATTGTCCAGGTGACCTTTCACACTACCTTGGATGATCATAAATATTAGAGTGGAGATGAGAGACACGCTAAAGTTTCTGAGAAATGAGAAGGGAAGCTCTGAAGTAAGGAGGTTGAAATCTGCCTATTATAATTAAATTAATGCAAACTGCCATTTTCGAGTGTAGAATCATAAAATCTTACAGTCAGAAGACACCTCAAATATTTAATTTAAAACACATACACAAAATGTGAAGTCACGCATTTACATACAAAATAGTTTCGACCTTCATTTCTCTTACCACATGTACAGCCATCAATAGATACTTTTTATGGCATTTATTCATAAACTGGGTTTTCTCTAATGTTAAATAACTCACCCTTTTGAACTTTTTAATCACCATCGAATTCATCTAAACCACAATGTGTTTGGACATGCTAATAACACAGCTTGGAATTAAGGCTCTTTCTCCATAATTTGAAATATATTTTCCCTCAAAATGAAATTTCTACTTTAACAATTAGGAGTTCATTCTCATTGACTCATAATCATAATAAATTAAAAAACCAGAAAAGTTCTATGATAGAGGGAACAAGTTTTAGAAAAGAAAGCATTTTCATCAAAATAAGCTGAGACAAAAAAAAAATGCTAGCAAATTTACAGAATGTAACATAAAATATATATGAGAGAATTCTCTAATTTTTCAGCCATATTGATTATCAACCAACATTACAAAACTTTAAAATTCAATACATTATAAGAAAAACTTAATTATGCAGGTGCTGATTTGTTTCATATTGGTGACTACTTTTGGGTAGTGTAGTTAATAAAAGATTTACAAATTATATATAGGTCTTAGAGTCATTACCTCTAAATTTCAAGTTTTCTCTCGGGCTAGTAGATTTTCAAAAAGCAACGCATAGGATTTCTTTCCTCTTTTTTCCCCTTCTTTCTTCTCTCTCTTTCCCTTATTTCTATCCTTACTGTCTTCCTTCCTCCCTGCTTTCCTTCTTTTTTATATCCTTCCTTCCTTCCTTCCTCATGATTTTATTTACAAATTCTTTCTTTCATCCATTCATTCAAAACCCTTTATCAAGATTACATTATATAAAAGGCTGATAATAAATAGAGGAATGAGAAAACCCCAATTGATTAACAGCAAGAGACATTAAGCAGTGTGATGTTCTCTATTTGTGCAAGAGTAATTTAATGAAAAGCCATCTGGGTAGGGGGAAATAATAGTGTCATAGAGAATAATTGCTGGAAGCATAAATAAGATTTTACTGATGAAATAAAGAAAGGCAAGCACGTGGGAGAGGAGGAAAATAAATAAAGACATGGAAGCAAGAACACAAAGAATCAAACATATTGCCTGACCTCTTTACCTTTCCTTCTTCTCTCCTTTAATATTTTCTGAGTAATGACATGGAAAAGACTCAACAGTTTTAACAGTATAATATTGTTTGTAATTTTAGTACAATGAAACAAATTAAAATTGATTGCAGTCTAGTACACTGAAGCTCACATTGATTTTGGTGTCTGATCATTATTCAGTTTGTTTTCTGAAACTTTCATAATAATTTTAGAGTCAAATGGGAGTTATATAAGGAACTCAAATTTAGGCATAAAAAAAGCAGCTCACTTTGTTTTCATATGGGCCCACTGCTAACTCCAGTATTCCTAACTTTCTCTTATCAGTGGTCCCATTTTTGTTGCTCTGTTGTGATTGTGGAGGTGCCCCAGGTGTTGGAGCTGGCTTTGAGCCTGTTCCTGAATGTTCAGATGGAGCAATTCATTCATGGGCAATAGAAGGACCACAGCCTGAACCCAGAGTAAGTGCTAATCTGTAAGAAATGGCCTTTAGTAGTCACCTAAACTCAATCTTTACACATGAACCAAGATGTCGGTGATCACTCATAGTCTACGCTATTCTTTGTCCTGGGAAAGGTAATGGGGAAAATGAAGAGGAATCCAAAGTACATCGAAATTAGATAGCAGTAACTAGGAAGTCTTTCTAAATGAGGTTCAAGTTCTAAATGAATTTCAAAAGTTTCTTAAATAGTATTCTTTTTGGAAGTCTGAGGTGATTTGAGAATAAAACAAATACATGACTATAAGAAGAAAAGTCATTACAAATGCAAAAATGTTGTTTCTTGTCTTTTAGGGTTTGACTACTATCCCTGTAACACAAATACCACCTGATAATGCAAATATAATTGAATGCATTGACAACTCAGGTAAGAAAAAAAAATTTTTTAACAGTTCAAATGACTAAGAAGGAACTCCGTTTTCTCTTTGCATACCTTCCTATTTTTCAATGATCTTATTTTTCTTTAAAAGTGTTTACATTATTTCTTTTAAAATAACTAATTTGTAAATTAAATGATAAGTAAAACCTACTGTAATTATTATTCTCATATGCTATATTTTTAAAATCTTCCTCAATCATCAAAGAGTACTTAGGAGATGATCTAATTAGGACCTCTGTAAACAGAAGTAATGAATTGTAGCCATGAGTCAATTTTGGACAAGATTTTTTATCTACTAAAGCAAATGTCATTTACCCAAAAAACATACATACATACATATATATACTCATACATCAATTAAAATTAAAGCACAACCCAATTAAAATACATCTGTGGCCATTTATTGAGGCTAAAATATCCTTGTACAGTTGGTTCAATGATTCAAAATTGTTCTGATTTGGATTGCTTATTATGACAAAGAAAATAATTACATCCGTTCTCAGCATCAGCATAAATGTTATGTGAAAAATTTGATCAATTTCTTAAATTGAAAGTAGATGAAATACTATCAAAATTTGTCAAGGCTCTCGGGTGAGGTAGTATGCATGTTGTGGAATTTCTTCTTGCACATGGGTAAGACTGTGTCAATACAACTTGCTTTAAAACAGGAGTCTAGATCAGTTCACAGGCAGAAACCAGGGAATGATTAGGATTTCATAGAAAGTGGATAATTACCACTCTAATAAAAAGAACAATTAAAATAACTTCCCATATCTATGAAAATAGTTGTACCATCTTACCTTTCTCAAGGTAAATAAATGTTATCGATGAGTTTATTTTTCTCTTAGTCTTTTTCAAACAGTAATCATTACTTTTCTATTTTGAATTCTTTAAAATATAACAGGCATAGGAATTGCATAACTTATAGAGCTGGACTCTATTCAAAGAACTCCTCTTTAAACCTATTTCTCCATCTGATTTGTCAGTTACACAACCTGATTTGTCTATTTTCATTAATAACAACAATGCATCCCCTTCTCAAAAGTGGAAACTCATTGTTGACCCTTATGTCCCTATTGACACCCAATCAGTTCTCAAGACTTATCAAATTCATTTGTTCCCTCATTCAGTCTACAAACCTTTACAAAAATCATGTCAACATTGTCCCTTCCATCATAGTTCCATACGCCAGGACATCGTTTTATCTCTCCTTCCTCAAATATTGTACCTGGCTTCTATTTACAACCTCATATCCCAGTGCAAACCCAAAATTCTCCATGAAGACCCTTCATCTCACCATAACCATGGCCTCCTCTCTAAAAGCCAGTGGTTCTCATGCCTTCTTCTGGATGCCCTATGGTTCTAATAATTCATTGGCGTTTCTTATAGTATTTTCTAACTTTTAGAATTTGAATATTTTCCCCCAATTTCCCTCAAGTTGAAATCAAACTCTAGGTTTTTGTAACTTCTGTACAGCCCCCTCTTCTAGCACAGCACATAGTAGTCTTTCAATAGATACTTACCAAATTAAGAAATTCATAATAGTATTTTTACCTCAATATCATGTTTATATCTCCTTTCTTTACATCTTGTCTTCTTTTTATTTCTTTTCTCACAAATGCATACCTAAATGAAAAAACCATACATTGTAGTAAGTTGTTAATTTTCAGTTTACAATACACTACAGAAAGTGAACTTAATTCCATTGACACTTTTAGGAGTTTACACAAATGAGTATTCTGGCAGAGAAATGCAAGATCTGGGAGGAGGAGAAAGAACAACAGGATTTGAACTAACAGATGGAGTTAAAACATCAGGAATGCCTGAGATATGTCAAGAATATTCTGGAACATTAAGAAGAAATTCTATGAGGGAATGTAGAGAAGGAGGTCTGAATATGAATTTCATGGAAAGTTATTTCTGTCAGGTAAGCTCTTTAACCACATACCTTCCTTATCACCCATGTGCCCACTGCTCTACTCCAAGCTTTCCCTAATTCCCAAAAGGGCTTTGGCAGGAGTCTCCTAACTAGGTTCTCAGCCGTTAGTCTTTATGCCCAACAATCCATATTGTTGCTAATTAATATATCTAAAGCTCTTGCCTGAGCACTTTACTCCCTATTTAAAAATGGCCAATAGCTCCCAGCTCTATTTTGTCTGTGGCATGAAGTCCAAAGTCCTTAATATGGCGATAAGATTGTTCACAAAATGGCGCCCTCCCCCACATCTCCAGTGAATCCTTGCATCAACTCCACATGCTGAGCACCTTTGCCTCATTCACAGCAGACTCATCACCTCCAGGCCTTTGCTTATGCCATGTTCTTCCTGGAGTGCCTGTATGCCACCACATCTTTCACAAACTCCTACCCACCTTTCAAGACCAAGTTCAAATATCACTGCCCCTCTGACATTTTTATAGTTAACCCTCTCATCCAAAATAGGATTAATGCTTCCTCATCTGTATTTCTGTAAACATTTTGTGGAAACTGTCATTGCTAAAATCTGTCAGTTTATATGTCTATGACCATTTTTTAGTGTCTCGTCCCTATGTTCCCTGCATTATATTGTCAGTACCTAGCTCAGTTCCAGGCACATAGTAAACATTCAATAAGAGTAGGTTCAAGAGCCGTAGTACACTTCCAGAATATTCTAAGAACCAGCTGCAGGTGATGATGGGAAGAGTGTGAAGCCTGGAGAAGCAGCAGAAAGAGAATTAACTTGGCCATCCCTAGTCAGAGACACAATTGCTCATGGTTACACACTAGGGGACACCAAACCTTCAGGAAGTCCTTGTCTCTGATACTGACTGGAAATACATTTCTGTCCTTCTACATTCTGGCCTAAAATGCCTTCATTAACTCCCCTAATGGTTTAGAGGGTGGCTGATATTTTAAAATAAAATATTAGTAAAAGCCTTTCAAATAGCAATGGATAATAATGAGGCTTGTTGAAATCCATAGGAATACTTCCTATCCATATCCCTACATATGAATATTGTTCTCATGGAAATTAAAATTCTGGCTCAAAACTTTTGCACTTACAGCTCCCTCTGTCCAGAACACTCTACCTATTTCACTCACTCTGTCACTTCATTCCAATCTCTGATCAAACACCCCTTTATCAGAGATCCTTTCCTTAGTCATCTGATCTGAAAGGGCAACCCCGCCACCCTCTATCCCTCTACCCTGCACTTACCACCACCTGACATACATTTATGTACTGTCAGTCTCTCCCTACTAAAATATAAGCCCTACAACAGAAGGACTTCATCCAGTATCGTTTATTACTATATAGTTCTGAACGGAGTGTCTGGCAAACAGCAAGGACTCAATAAATATTTTTTTTAATGAAATGACACGATGCGCTAGTTTTCTCCAAGGTATTTCTGACACTTAACCTGAAAATTTGCAGTCCAGTATTATGAACAGCAAAGATGCAATAAAAGTGTACACATCTATGGGCTTTTACTTTAAATTTAGAGATTCTATTTTTAAAAAATTGTCTTTGATCACCTTCAATTTTGAATCCAAAAGTGGCACAGACCCAAAGTCAAATGTTCCTGTTGCTGGGCTGAAAAAGCCACGTTGCAATAAGCTATCACAGAACCATCATATTCACTCCATCTGAAGGAAAGAAAACACTGTCTCGAATGAACTCAAATTAACTACAAGCTACCTTTTTAGACAAAAAAAACACATTTTTGTGTATTTCAAGTTGAGCATTTTTATGTACCTCCTTCTAAACTTGGCTATAAAATAATTCATGTGGGTTTTTTTGTGATTTTTGTGTCCAAAGTGCACAATTATAAGTAAGTCTAAGTAAATTTTAAAAATCCAAATGTATTATTGGAATTATAGTTAAAATAATTTCTAACTAAATTCTTTCAAGAAGTTATAAAATGATTTTTAAAGCATCTCTAGTAGATATCAGAATGTGTTTTATACATTCCTCTTTGGTAATGCTCTGGAAGGAAAACTAATAGTAAAAACTAATCTGTTATTGTTAAATATGTATTAATAGATGCATTTTCTCTTTCCTCTACAAATTCAGAAAGCATATGCTTATGCAGATGAAGATGAAGGACGCCCATCCAATGACTGTTTGCTCATATATGATATTGAAGGTGTAGGTTCCCCCGCTGGCTCCGTGGGTTGCTGTAGCTTCATTGGAGAAGACTTGGATGACAGCTTCTTGGATACTCTAGGGCCTAAATTTAAGAAGTTGGCAGATATCAGCCTGGGAAAAGACATTGAACCATATCCCGACCCTGATCCTTCTTGGCCACCTCAGAGCACTGAATCAGTATGCCTTCATCAGGAAACAGAGGCCGTTGCTAGGGGACACCCACCAATCTCCCCACATTTCGGTACGACCACGGTAATTTCTGAGAGTGCCCATCCCTCGGGACCTGGTGTACAGCATCCTATGCCTATTCCTGATCCTCTGGGCTATGGCAATGTCACTATGACCGAGTCTTACACTACCTCTGGCACGCTGAAGCCCTCTGTCCACGTTCACGATAACCGACATGCATCAAATGTGGTGGTGACGGAGAGGGTGGTCGGCCCAATCTCTGGCGCTGATTTGCATGGAATGTTAGAGATGCCTGACCTGAGAGATGGGTCGAATGTTATAGTGACAGAAAGGGTAATAGCCCCAAGCTCAAGTCTACCCACCTCTCTGACTATCCCTAATCCTAGAGAGTCCTCCAATGTGGTAGTGACAGAAAGAGTAATCCAACCAGCTTCCGGCGTGATAGGCAATCTGACCATGCACCCCGAGTTAGCCAATGCCCACAATGTGATCGTGACAGAGAGGGTAGTTTCTGGTGCCGGCGTAACTGGCGCAGCTGGAATAAGTGGAGGCGGTGGCGTAGGCAGCTTGGGCGCCGGGCCCGGGGGCCTGAGTGGAGCTGGAGTAAGTGGTGGGGGCCTCGGGCTGAGCAGCCTGGGTGGAGGTGGGGGCCTGAGCAGCATGGGCGGGGCAGCCACCCTCGGCCACGTGAGGAGCTCCTCTGACCACCACTTTAGCCAGACCCTTGGAGCCGCCTCCCCTAGCACAGCTCGAAGTCGAATCACAAAGTACAGTACCGTGCAGTACACCAAGTAGTTCAGGTCCCAGCACACTCATTCATAAGCATTGTGATTTAGATCTAATTCCCATCACCAAAAAAACTAACGATATGATTTGTGACACACAACTCAGAGCTCAAATCATTGTGGAGCAAGGTGAGAAACCACAATGAGAAAAATAAATGGAAATATTCCTGTGAAGGAAGAGGTCTCCTTAGCATTTGTAAACTGTTTTCTTACATATCAGGACTAATGAAATCATGACAGTGAACTAAAACTTGAGGCAGGGTCTTCTTTGCATCTGCGTGGCCTATAGTATATTTCCAGCATGTAGGTAAATAATATTCGGTCATGTAAAAACTCTGTCCTTAAGATGGCAATTGGCATAATTCTCCTTGCTCTGTTTTGATTTGCCATGTAGCTCAGACGAAATACAAAAAGAACAAAAAACATGCAGTATGTGCTCATGTGTGTGGGGAAAATCTAAAATATGTGCCAAATGCCCAGTCAATTTCACAGATAATGTAAATAAAAATGGAAAGATCAGGGTTAGCCACCAAAAAACAATTTCACTATATAGTCAAGTCCACAAGTCACCAAGCACACCTACCTTAATAATTGCACTAGATAAAATAAAATTCAAATTAGAAAATGTTTCCTAGGAGAGAAATTCCATTAGAGAGTGGAGATTTATTCAGGGTAAACTGACAATGTCTAAGCCTGAATCTCAAGATGGAGCCTCAGTTAAATTTCCAATGGAGTCAAGGACTTTTCTCATACTAGTTTGTGTTTAGTGGTAGAAGTAACTTGACAAATATCACTTACTGGGAAGGTTGAGGAATATCACACTCATTTTTCTTTGTGGTTCTGCCTGAATAAAGGAAAACTTGCCAAGTCTACATCTCAGATTGAAGCAAGTGACACTTGACATGGTTATCATCACTAGTGGTACATTCCCTTCCTAGTAAGCAGATGGGAATTGTATTGTGTTTTCAGATTTTGTTTTTAGTATATATTATTCATTCATATCCAGTTCTTTATTACGTAGCTCCTAAGTTAAAACGATTTACTTAAGCTGAACTATGGAGGAAAAAAAAAGAAGCTTGCATATGTTTAAGCTTTGGGGAAATTTTTTTAAGGGGATCTAAAAAGAAGTTTTTAGAACGTGTGAAATATTTAATGGGGAGCGTTAGAAAAGAATTATTAAGTAATACTGTACTAATTATTAGCTTTGAGTTCAGTACTGTCTTTTAACAACCCTCTGCTGACATTTCGAAGAGTTCAACCAAGAACCTTTAACAGAGTTGATGATATTGTGCTGACAAGAATGAAATAGTACTAGATAAACTTATTTCCTTAGTGTATCCTACCCCTAACTAAATTTTCCCACTAGCATAAATTTTAAGTTTCTGATTTGATTTGTCAATATGCTCTTGGCGTATGTATGCTCTGATTTATAGATAATTTTCAAATTACATAGTATCTTTTCCTAGCTTCAAAATTTAGTAATGTCTTATTTATGATTTACCATTTCTGTGTGTTTGCTATACAGTGTTACCTGATTAAAAATCTCTAAAAAGAATCAAAGCATTCTAAGAAAAAGATAAATTTACTATTACATGGTAGAGAAATTTTTTTCTCTTTTTAAAATCCAGTGTTACTATAAGCTTACTAAAGTGAAACTGGGTATAACAAAATAAAACTAGAAAAAACATTTTTGCCCTGGAGTTGCGAATTACATACAACTTTTAAATATTTTTCCTCAGTTACTCAGTCTTCCCAGGGTGTTACAAGATCAAAGCATAGTTATTCAACTTCCTACTTGTCAAAGGAGAGTAGGAGTGAATTATTTTACCTAGAGCTATTTTGCTTTATATAACAGAAGATGAGGTTAATATTTTAAAAGCCACAATATACATCTTATTTTAACTCTGTAGAATATGTAAAATTTTGATAGTCTGTAGCATGCCAAAATGCAGAGGTGTAAATAAAGTAATTCAAAGGGAGTCTTTCTTTTATTTCTTTCTGCCATTTAAAGGGCTACATTAAGGATGGGTAATCTTTCCAGAAATAAAGTCAAAAGGTATTTATTGAAATATACTTGACTGTCTGCGGCCACATGGCCCTGACTGCGCCGATCCCGTCGGACCTCGAAAATATACTTGAGTATGCCTGGGTCCAGGAGTTTGAAGGAATACAAATAATTATTAATTAATTAGCTAATTAATTAAGGGGAATGTTATCTGAGCACAGGAAGGTCACTTGTTTTTTTGATATGACATATCATCATGAATCTTTTCTTAATACATCTGATACCTTCCAGAGATATTCTCTAGGTTGTCTAACAAGAAACAGAGTGATCATCTTTAATAACTGTTGTTGTTAAAATCCATTAGTTACATAAAACTATGAAAGACACAAGGAAAAAATAGCAGTATTAGTCATCTGTATTTCCAGGAAGATACTTTCCAATCAAATTATATTTTTCAGGATTGCACATTGTTGTCCTAATTGTTTAGTCTTAAATTTTAAAATTATTACCTTTTAAGACATCAACCATTCTAACAGTTATTTAAAGGCATGTTATTTTTTAATAAACAGCCTTTCGGCAGAATTTCATTCTTCTCTTTAGATGCTTTGCTCTAATTCACATGCATCATTTCATAGACTGAGAAGAGATATGGAAATCATTTTATAAGTGACTACAATAATTCAGATCCAAGCTGGATCTCAGATCAACTTGCTCTTAACAAAAGGGAAAAGGCAGAGATAGTAATTTAATGCTATGTATACATGGTTTGAAAACAAATCATAATGTCTATAAAACGTCTGACTTTCTAAAGAGGTTGTCCTTAGGAGTAAAAAATAGTGTATCATAAATACTAAAACATTTAATACCAACCAAAATACCATCTTGAGCTAATTTTGACATTGAATTCCAGATATATCTGCTATATATTATTTACCTCTATACATGTTGCCTGATGTAACTGTATTTGCACTGAAAAACTTACCAAAAAAGTATCTATTTAGGGTTATTTATGTACTTTCATTTGGACATCTGTTCTATATTTGTATATAAGGTTTTTGGCATAATTTTTATTCAAGGTAATGTTCTGACAAAATTATAATTATATATCTTCAAAAATTACATTTTTCTCTCTATTAAGTGGGTATCTTTATTTATCTACACAATTTATTTCTAAATTTATGCCAAGATTTGATTGTCAGCAAAAGTGTAACATATATGACACTTTTTACTTCAGTGGGAGTTTAAAGGTGTTATAATCATTAGCAAAAATGGCTATAGCTATTTCGGAAAGACATTTAAAACCCGAAACAAACTTTTAAAAGTATTTGATACATTTTCCCATGCCTATTTTATAAATTCCAACCTTTTGGTGGATTTCTGATATTTTTAAGACCTATTTCACATTGTACTAGAATACACCAGTCCACAGCAGATTGCTAGTACCCAGGAAATTGAACCTGTCTTCCAGTTCCAGAGTGTTCAATTTATGCTAGGACAAAGCTTGAATAGATCAACCTATTATCCATCAAATAATTTTAAAACAATGAATAAATTTATTTAATTGTCTACATTCTCCCCCATTTAGTTATTAAGATATTTGAATTACTTTATCATCAAACTGTACCTGTAACTTATTTTTCTTCGGCTGTCTATGTTATAAGCATTTTTAAACTCTAATATTCATCTCTGGTGATGTTTAAAACAAGGTACTTTTCTTCGAGTTTTAATATAAAAGCTTTTGAATTATTTGGGTGCTAGCTCCTTGCTTGGTCATCTGTTGGCTATTTAAAGTTGGTTTGTAATTTCCACAGAGTTATGTTTACAGCAATAAAATGGTTGACATGCCTCCATTATCTTTTCTGAATTGTAAGAGCGGGGAGGTTTTAGACTCTAAGGAATGATGCAAAATTATCAAATCTAGTTATTATTTTCATATCATATTGGAGGACGGATAATTATTTTATTCGCACAATGTTAAGATGTATTTTTATTCTCCATTTCCTAGCTTTCTTTTTCTGAATGTGTACTGAGGAGCCTATTTTATGGAGTAGCAGGTAGTTAGCCTGCACAAACACAAATTAACAGACGGTAAAAACCTTGCATTCTAAACTTTTATTTGATACTTTCAGCATCTTTATGCTTTTATCTTTCTCTCATTCATACTTGACTTTTTAATTTTTGTTTACACCAGCATTTTATTTCTTTTAGAATGGCTTCTCTTCTTATTTGCTTTTAAAATCATAACTTTTCATTTTTACTGCTGTGCATCTCCCTTTCGCACTTTGATGCCACCTCCAGACTGTTACCATCTTCACCTTGCACAAAATCTTACCCCTGTCAGAATCATGTGATCCCTCCCCTCCTTCCCTCCTCATAATGTCTCAGTTTTTAATGCAGACTCTTATATACTGGCCTATAGTCTTCTGTGACTTCTCTAACTTCTGAGGGCGTTCCCAGTAACTTAAAGGTGCACATGGATGGATGAACCGCTTCATACCAGATTCTCATTTCCAGACCTCCATTTCCTTCTCATAACCCAGCACGTCAGTACCACAAATGCCTCAGTTTCATTCTTCACGCCGCTGACCACTTCCCCCTTATCCCTCCAGCTTACTTGCTCCCTTATTCCCATGGTGGCCAGGGCACCACTTCACCAAAGTTTCTCCCAGGCTATCAACACCCACCACCTTCTCACTGTCTGTCAGCTTCACTTCTCTCCTTGTCTAATCTAGCCCCATCAATCCATCAGAGTCACCTCTTTGTGAATACCTTCAACCGCCGTGCCTTGCTCTCTCTCACACACATCCCAAACCTTTTACCCTCCATCTCTTGTCTGCACATAAACAGCTAAACAAATTATTCAAGTGAGCTGTTTTTTTCATTTTAAACACTTGATCTCAAATCTCAGATTTACATCAAATGCTTCCCTGCAATCCTACTGCTTCTCTAATAGATTTCCCAGCTCATCATGCTAGACGGCTACCCCACATCTTCTCGGCCCTCGAATCTGCCACACTTCCTCTTCCCTTCTCATTCTTTGTGGAAGATCTAATCCTGTTGTTCACTGAGAAAACAAAAGTCATCCATAATAAATCCATGCATCTTCCTCTGCCAGACCTATATACCCACCTGCACTTGCACCCCATCTCCTCTTCCCTCTCACTGACTTATTCCATGAGGTTAGGGGTTTACTCACATAAAAAGACAATCCTCCATTCCTGCTCCAGGACTTGGCTCCTTCCCTAATAGTCTTTTATCTCTTATCTACATTCTCTCTTCTTCTTCTTCTTTTTTTTTCTTCTTCTTCTTCTTCTTGTCCTTGTCCTTCTCGTCCTCCTCCTCCTTCTTCCATGAAACACTCTTCTCTCTTGGCTCTTATAATGCCATCCTCTCCTGATCACCCGTGTACTTCCCTGGCCCCTCTCTCTTATTCCCTTTTGCTTGTTTCACATCTATCTAACCTTTAAATAATGGTGTTTCCCCAAAGTTTGGCCCCAAGCCCTCTCCTCCTAACACTCCACGCTATCTCTATGAAGCCTCATCCAGACCGCTTTTTAAATGTTCAAAATTAGACTTATAATTTTACCTCTGAAACACACCCATCCCAATAATTATTACCACATCTAGCCATTACTCAAGCCAGAAACTAAGTACTCTTCCCTGATCACATCCTTTCTCTCACCCCTACATTTTATCCATTAGGAAGTCCTGTTGATTCTATAACCAAAATATATCTTGAGCTATCTAATAGGTTTAATCCCATCTGCAACCATCTGAATGCTACTGCCGCTTAAGTAGTCTCTCTGCTTCCACATTGGCTTTCTTCAAGCAATTCTCTACAGATGAACCTAATGACCTTCTAAAATATAAATTAGATTGATTCCACCCTCTATTTCAAGAATTTCAATGGATTTCCACTGTGTATCCAAAAAAAAAAGGCCTACAGGGACCTGCCTGATCCAACATTAGCCCACAGTAGAAGACAATCGTTTGGACTAGGACAGTTATAATGGAGAAGGTGAGAAAAAATGAATTGAAATGTTTTGGCCTCTGCAAATGGTATTCACTCTGCATGGAACATTTTCCTCTTCATCCTTCCATCCTTCAGGTAGCAATTTAAATATCATTCGTTTAGATATTCTTTCCTTGACCAGACTTTTCATTTATTCATTCATTTATTCCACAGTATTTATTGAATTCCTAATAGTTATGTCAATCAGCGATGATACAACAGTGAACAAAACAGATAAAGTCTTTCTCCTGATGGAGTTCATGATCAGATAGGATGGGGATGGGGGACTCTGACAATAAACAACTAAACAAGTAAATATGTAGTGTGGTAGATGGCAGTAAATAGTCAAGGGAAAAATAAAGCAGGGTAACAAAGGAGAGAGAGTGCAGGATAGAGGGATGTCCTTTTATATAGGGTAATTGAGGCAGGGCTTTGTTCTAGGTAATATTTGAGCGGAGATCTGAAGAGCATTAAGGAGCAAGCTATCTGGACACAGGACACTTCAGAGAGAGGGGTCTTCAAGAAAGAACAAGGAGACCCATGTGTCTGGAAAGAGTAAAAGAATGAGAGCAGTAGGAGATGAGGTCTGAGAGGTAGCGGGTTGAGATTGAGTTCAGCCTTGCAGGCCATTGCAAGGACTCTGACCTATTCCAAACGTAATGGAAGTTGCTGGGAAGTCTGGGCTGAGGAGTGCTCTACTCAGATTTGCATTTTTAAAAGATCACTCTAACTACAGTATTGACACTTTTGGAAGGAAGTCATAGAATCAAGGAGACTGGTTAAAAGGCTACTGCAATAATTTAAGTGAGTGGTTCGATCTTAATACCTTGGTAGCAAAACAAGTGACAAAAACGAAACAAAAATCCTGAACTGATTGATAAAGCAACATGCAGAAAGAAATTAGAAAAAAAAAAAAAAAGGTCACTACTGAGCAACAGATTCAATTTAAATCTCATTATAAATTGCCTTAACAAAAACTCGACCATAGCAAGTACAAATGAGGAATATTAAGTTTGGAAATGATGCCAGTTTCTAGTCATGTACTTGGTGACTGAGTTCAAATAAGACAAATTCCAGCTGTCCTCGGAGACTTGTTTTTCCTAATTTTACAAAGAAAGCTTATGATTTTGGTCTATCCCAGTTTGTGGCTGTTTCCCACTCATATCCTTCCTTAAGCTCTTATGTAAAACCTAGGGAGAAGAGCTTCTGCCTTCACAACTTTTCTCAGAACTACTCAGAATACGAGGCTCTGATTCTTACCCAAGTTTACATCTGGCTTATTTTTTTCCAAAAGAAAATATTTTGCTGCATTCAATTTATTAGACATCTTTTTGAAAATATATACCAGTTTTGGCGTGATAAATTACAGACCTGTGCTTCTGGCTTGTTTTGATCAGTGCTTATATTGGGTTCATCCAGAAGCAGAAAGACCCTGAAACAGAATCCGAGGGCAATTTTGGAAGGAGGTAAAGGAACCAACTGGTAGGGAATGGGGAGATGAAACGGGGAACGGAAAACAGCCAATAAAAAGTGAACTACTGAGCCATTTACAATCATGGGCAATTGAAGCTCAGTCCTCCTGGGGAAAACACTGGAAGCCCATACAGTACATGCACCACAGAGATGAGAGAGATAGTGTATTTATATACAGCAACTGTCATCGGTTAATAATTAAGGGCCGCCTCTGAATAATTCTCTGTGCCTGCTGCACAGGTGGGCAAAGTGGCTTTGCATCAGTGAAATGAAGAAATGCAGGAAATGGCAGTTTGGGTGGGTGGGCACCACCAAACCAATAGAGACAAAATATGGAGCGTGCCCCACAGAAGTCTGTTACAGCCGTTGGTGTACCATGCAACACGCTGGTGAAACATGCTATGAGAAAACTCAGGATTTTCTGATTTGACAGGCCTTTCTTGAACATTCCCCTGTAAACAAGAATGGGGCATAAGCTAATACATTGATAGATTAGGTAACAAAATCCAATGGTGTGAAATAGGAAAGTCTTCAGATTCTCCTTGCCATTAATTAGTACCTTCATGATTTTATATTATTTATGTTAATTAAACGGTTGGCCCCCATAGAGGGCATAGACATACAATCATTCTTCTGCAATACATGATTTGGCTTTACTGTTACAAACTTGGGAATGACCTGAATAGATCATTGGTTTTGATATCTATTTACTTCCAGAAAGAAAAGCTATAAATTCATTAAAATTATCATTTTCTGTAGACATAACCCCAACATTTAATAACTTACTGGTAATGACATCATGCCAATTCACTCAGTCTCTGAGATCTGGTCTTGTACCTAGCTTATTTTAAAAGGTACAACAAAAATCATAATTGGATATGCAAGTAATTAAATTACAAATTTTGAATTAATGTGTGATGCACAGAGGTCAGCCCAGCAACAAACAGAAATTCAATAATTATTTGCTGAACACATGAATAATGCAATCCATTCACTACTCACATTGTCATAAAGTCCATCCTTGCATTGACAGTCTAGATGTGAACTAAGCCCCTAGATTACTTCATGATGTTTGTCAAATTCCTACCATTCCAAATAGAACTACTTGTTCTGAATTGCTCATTTAAGTGAGAAACAATATGATTTAGTTTTGTTGGATTGTAAAATGTGTCTTGGCCAATTGTCTTACATATGTTTCAGGAAAAGATGAGATATGCAAAAATTTAGACGTAACTGGTGTTTAGTTAGAACTATAGGGTAAACTAAAAGAAAATAGTTTATTTTTTAAATAGGTAAACATTTTCCAAATATTTGAAAAATAGACTCAAACAAAGGACTCTAAAGTTGGGACAAGAATGTGGCTTTTTTCTCCTAAAAAGATCATAGTACTAATGGAAATGTGCTCCCAGAGCTCTGTGACATTGATAAGTAAAAATAATGTATAGAAGATCACCTAATAGATGAAATCAAATATGTAGAAAGGTTCTGAACTTTTCTACACGCTGCTCCCTAGGAGAATAAATAAAATTGTTCTCTCTCGGGGCAAAAATATTTTACTAAGTACTCCTGCAGCTTAGATGCAGTATGTCAAAATATGTATTCATCTTTGCACTCTGTCCATGACAAATAAATAACTTTTGGACAGCTACCTTGATTGCTAGGACAAGTAGAGGGCATTCTTTGTGGAGAGAATGAACTTTATCCCCCATGGAAAGAGTTATTAATCACTGCAAATTAATAGATTAATATTTTGCTTCATATATCATCTTCTATAAACTTGACTATTGAGAATTCATCACCAAGAAAACTAATCTGCTTTCAATATAATGACAAAAATAAATGTGAGCCTGGGAAACTGGAATATAAACTTTCCTGTGGGGAAACTCAAGACACATGAGGTGATTAATAAGTCCCATTATTAATTGAGCTCAGTCCTTCTTGGGAAAACCTGAAAGCCTTCTGGCTGGACTTCTTTTAGCAACACTCTTATCAACAGCCTAAAAGCCTTCCTTCTATGACAATATTATTGTTTGCGAAGAAAGGATAAAAAACTGGATTTTTAAAAGGTGTATAATGTATTTCAAAAGTCATTAAAACCACGGTAAAGATTAAAAATCAATAAAATAGAAAGAAATTTCAAATACAGGTAGACAATTGTCAGAAATTATGTGTTATGAACTAGAGTAGCAAACAAGAAAGAGAAATCATAATGACTATCACTAAAAATTAGATAATAATATACAGGAAAAAAACAACTTAGATCCATACCTCATACCATAGGTTTTAATAAATAACAAATACTTTAAAGACATAAACACTCTAGAAATTTTGAAAGGCAGAATACCACTCAAAGAGAATACATTGTGTTAGTTTCTTTATGTAAACCTATCTAATTTAATCTCCCAAAGTCCACCAAGGAAGGAAATAGATGAGGAAATTGTGAATTAGAGAGCTGAATTAACTCACTCATGAAAACAAACCAAGTTAGTGGAACTCCTGGAATTTAAAGCAGATCTAAATCTTTGTATGTTTCCATACACCACACTGGCATATCATACCTTAACTATAGTTAAGGTATAGTTTACCTTAACTATAAAGTAGGATATAATAGTATGACTATTGACAAACTAGAAGCCATAATTAGGAGTAAACTCAAAAATAAGGATACACTGTAGCTTCTACACAACAAAAACAGACAAAGATGATAAATACGAAGACATTGAGAGTTTTCAGCAAGTGATGTTAGAGTCAAGATAGTTTCACTCTACTCAGCTCTATGAAACAAAATAAAAACAATAAATAGAATAAAAATAGAAAATAAGCCATTTTCAAAAAGAACTTAAAAATTGATCCCATCTCCTCTGCCCCAAACATACACGTAACACAAAGAATGTCTGCTAAATATAGTAAAATTTGAATCAAAACTAGAAAGGTTTAGAACTAGTAAATATTTACCCAGATCTCTTCCAGAGTTGCTATTGTCTGGATGTTTGTGTCCCCCCAAAACTCACACGTCGAAATCCTAACCCCCAAGGTGATGGTATTAGGAGGTGAGAAGTTTAGGAGGTGATTAGTTCATGAAGACAGAGCCCTCATGAATGGGATTAGTGCCTTTATAAAATAGGCCCCAGGGAGCTCTATTTTCCCTCCCACTGTCTGAGGATACATTAAGACTGCACCATCTATGAACCAGGATACACGGCCTCACTAGACAACAAATCTGCTGGTGCCTTGATCTTGGAATTCTCAGCCTCCAGAACTGTGAGAAGTAAATTTTTGTTATGAAAAAGCTGCTTGGCCTCTGGTACTTGGCTATAGAAACCCATATGGACTAAGCCAAGAGTGGCAATTTCTCTAAAAGTTAGTGACGCAATCCTTCAGAATCTAGGGGTATACACGAACTATAAAATTATAAGAGAACATTTTTATGGGACCCAGTTCCACACCACTGATTAGTGGGGGAGGAAAAGATGAAGGTCACTACTCCCTAGAAATGTCATCTTAATTTTCCATAACTAAGCCCCATAGAAATCTTTGGATATGGGGCAAGACTTAGGAGCATGAGGAAAAGAATACAACAACATGATCCACCTACCCCAAGGACCAATCCAGCTAGATTTCATGAACAAAAACCGGCAAAAACAACAGAAAACAGAAAGAGACCTAAAAAGATATGGATATTGAAATGATCAGGAATACATTATAAAAACTAAAAATCTAATACAAGTCACATAGTTAATGAGACTGACCAAAGAAAAAAGCATAAATTAAAAATAGCAGATATTGGCAGGGTGTGGTGGCTCACACCTGTAATCCTAACACTCTGGGATGTTGAGGCGGGAGGAGCTCTTGAGCTTGGGAGTTCGAGATCAGCCTGAGCAAGAGCAAGACCCCCATCTGTACTAAAAATAGATAAATTAGCCAGGTCTGGTGTTGCATGTCTGTAGTCTCAGCTCCTTGGGATGCTGAGGCAGGAGATCTCTTGAACCCAGGAATTTGAGGTTGCTGTGAGCTAGGCTGACACCATGGCACTCTAGCCTGCCAGGCATCAGAGTGAGACTCTGTCTCAAAAAAAAAAAAAAAAAAAGGCAGGGTGTGGTGGCTCACGCCTGTAATCCTAGCACTCTGGGAGGCTGAGGCGGGAGGATCATTTGAGCTCAGAAGTTCAAGACCAGCCTGAGCAAGAGTGAGGCCCTGTCTCTACTAAAAATAGAAAGAAATTAGCCTGGACAACTAAAAAAATATATAGAAAAAATTAGCTGGGCATGGTGGCGCATGCCTGTATTCCCAGCTACTCGGGAGGCTGAGGCAGAAGGATTGCTTGAGCCCAGGAGTTTGAGGTTGCTGTGAGCTAGGATGACGCCACAGCACTCTAGTCCTGGCAACATAGTGAGACTCTGTCTCAAAAAAAAAAAAGAAAAGAAAAGAAATATATGATACCTTATACTCATTATAAGATATAAAAAGATAAGCCACAAAATAACTTAAAAATATTTGTAATCCATGTAACCTGCAAATGACACATAGATATGTACAACGTAGAGAACTAAAAATTGTTTAACAAAGAGAAGAATACAATTAAAAACGGGGGGAAAAACTTTAATATGTGTTTAACAGAAGAAAAAATCCAAATGGCCTGTAAACTTATGCAAAGATGCTCAACTCAACAGTAATCAGGGAAATGCAAATGAAATATAATTCCCATCCTACAAATTGGCTAAAACTTAAAAGTCTGACTATGCTTTGGGAATTGGTGTTGGTGAGCAAAGGAAACTCTCTTCAGCTGCTAATGAGAGCTCAAATTGGTATAGCCACCTGGAAAACAAGTTAAAGAAATGTTGACTTATGACTCAGAAATTCCACTCCTTGTATACGATCTAGAGAAGTCACACACACACATGCTGCTATAAAGGAGACACAAGGATGGGAGCAGAGATGTGATTGCTTGAAGAGGGGCATGGGCCAAAGAATGAAAACAGCCTCCTCAAGCTGGAAAAGGTAAGAATACGGATTCTTTCCTAAGAGCCTCTAGTAGGAACATACCTTGCGTAAGACCCATTTCAGATTTCAGACCTCCAGAATGGCAAGATAATAAATTTGTGTTGTTTTAAGTCACTAAGTTTGTGATAACCTTGTTACAACAAGAAATTAATACAGAAAGAATTATTTATAACAGTCTGTCCTGTACCCCCCAAAAATATCATGATCAATTGCAAAAAAAAAAATATCCAGAGCAAATTTAAAAACGAAAAAAACCAATGAAGTAAAAAATAATTGCAACACATACGACAGAGGCTAATTTCTTTTATATATGAGGAGTGTTTATAAATCAGTATTAAAGACATCAGTAGCACACGGGAAAAAAGGAAAAAGAAAGTAAACATTGCAAATAAAAAGAAATACAAATGGCCAACACCATCCCCCTCCCTGACCCTATGAAGAGACGCTAACCTTACTCACATTTAAAAAATGTCCTTGTTTACCTGGTGCCATTTCTCTCTAAGCAACCCACAGGACCAGGTAATTACCCTGACTTAGTAGTACCTGAACTTCAGCCTGTAGCCCCAGAATTACCTGGAGAGCATGTTGAGAATGAGTACTGCCAGGTCTCATCCCCAGAGATTCTGATTCAGTAAATCTGGAGCCAAGATATCTGCATTTTCTATAAACAGGCGCAAGACATATATTTCAAAAAGTACTGCCTACCTTTTGACCTTCCTATTCTGAGATTTCTTCCCAAACATCCTGAGCTACCCAGATGCCATATCCAAGGATGCCAGATGTACAGCAGCATCAAGGGTTAAGCACACCTTCCAGCTTCTCCAAAGTGGGGCACCGCCAGTGTCGTCGAAGAAGCCAGAGTGACATCTAAGTAATTATCACTATGGAACAGCTGCCACTATCATGATCAGGAGTCAGGAAGTGGACTAAGATGACATTTCCAGAATAAGTATGCAGCAAGTATGTAAAAGTATGTGAGTAATACACTTTAATTAACACAGCTAGAAGCCACACGATTCTGTCTCCACTTATTGGAATACATCCCACAACTGTGAAGTCACAGAAAGAATCAACAAAGCACCTCTGTCAGGGTGTAAGTATGGTTTTAGTGTGTAAACTAACATCATCCTTATGGAATTAACATAACACTGTAGGAAACTGCCGTTTAATCTCCATGATTTCTAACACCCACTAAATAACCTGGTTGGCTGGCCCTTGTTGTCGTACATAAATTGGCTTTAATGAGGGGACAGGATGTTTATCTTCAGCGGGGTAGGTGAACAGTCAGACATGAATTCACAGCAACTAGTCTATGTCAAAACTTTGACAAGCCTGTTTACCTTTGTCCATCCCCCCAGGCCCAGGCTAATGAAAACTCTTTTGCTTGTGTCAGCTCTAGAAACTACTTGTACTGCATTTGACAACATAGTTTAGGACCATAAATATTTTTTAAATTCCCTTTCCCCTAACACCTGCTTTCAAGAAATAGTGCTGTCCTTGGGCACTTAAATAATACCCACTAGTAACCCTATACTGTGATATTCAATGGAAAACTTTGCCCTAACATCATTTCCACATTGTCTTTGTCTGTACGGAGAATTACATTTCTTTTTTTCAGAGAGAACTTACATGGGTACATACTGAATTAACTGCCTCCTGTGGCAGTTAATACGAATGTGTTCTCCATGGATGTGATCTGGGCAATAAAAATGTCCTGCCATTTTGGATAAATATTATGGAAACATAAGAAAAATAATTAAATATCAAAAGCTTCCCTAAAATTCAATGTATACTTTCATCTAAGCAAATGAAATACCATTGGTTTGACATCAAAAATAAATACTTACTAAAAATAAAAAGCTGACTACAAATACTCTGCTTGTAGAACCAATTGTTAAACTCAATAGTTAGTAAACTGTAAAGTATGGAAAAGTTTTTTAAAGCTAATAACTTTCACCCATCAACTATTTTGCCTTCCCATAGGTAACTAATACTGAAAAGTAGCTGGGTATTTACATATGTTGACTATGAATCAGAAGATGAAATTCTTCCCCTATCTTAGGCATAATAAACTGTATAGCCTCTCAGAACTATCACTATAACATGGGTAGGAGAGAAGAAAGAGGAGAGATTGGATTATACAACCTTTATGGATTCTTTTTTTTTTTTTTTTTCTTTTTTTTGAGACAGAGTCTCACTCTGTTGCCTGGGCTAGAGTGCCATGGCATCAGCCTAGCTCACAGCAACCTCAAACTCCTGGGCTCTCAAGCAATCCTATCACAGGCATGTGTCACCATGCCTAGCTAAATTTTTCTATATATTTTTAGTTGTCCAATTCATTTCTTTCTATTTTTAGTAGAGATGGGTCTTGCTCTTGCTCAGGCTGGTCTCGAACTCCTGCGCTCAAACGATCCTCCCGCCTTGGCCTCCCAGAGTGCTAGGATTACAGGCGTGAACCACCGCTCCTGGCCAATCTTTATGGAATCTTTAAGCGTTAATATTCTGTGCTTTCTTTCTATTCTGACTGCTACTCTCAAGAAAAGCAAAAGTAGCTGTTCTTTGTCCATCTAAACTCACAACCATGACCAAGGTTTGCCTCTGGGAATTCTGCTTTAAGACAGCTCCACAAGTCTCACAAGGAGTAGTGAGATGAGATGGGGCTTCAAGTGATCTCTTCTTAGCTATTGTGGAGTCTTTTAAATCTGCTCATGATAATTATCTCTGGATTCAAGTTCTTGATAATCTTGATACCATTGAAACCACGAGTTTTCAAATGAGGAGAGCTAGAGGAATCCATCTAAGTGATCTAGTACATATTTCTATTGCTTGCTGTTTCTTTCCTTTAAAACTCACCCTATAAATAGCATTCAGATAGATAGAAAATCTTCTGTTTCAGAAGAAATCAGCCATTCATGGTGTAAACAAAAAATGGAAAACTTTTGTAAAATATATCCATCAGACACAACAATAGAGAAGAATGTTACTTTTCCTTTGTGGAAAGTCATGTCACATAAGGACATAGATTTTTCATTAATTCCCTTAGGCAAATTAAATTATTCTCATTCAACATTATCTGAAATAATACAAAAATAAATTTCTTTAGCTGGTTGAACAATGGCCAACTTTCCATATGATACATGTTAATGTAATACACTATTATTGGTTGCCTCTGAGCCTCCTTGGATGTAGTGATGGAAATAAAGCATCGTGACAGACACTGACTTCTCCCTGATCCCTTAGTTCTTTCTTAAGAACTGACCCACTGTTTATAACCATAAACCCACTGAAGTATTCCCATTGGCTTTCCCCATTCTCTACTGTTCTGCAGTGATTCCTACTACAATCAAAGTTCTCCCACATTTATTTTTGATGACAGCCCCAGAGCGTAGTACTGGAAACACTGAAGCTTCTATATACTGTCCACCAAATTCCCCTATTGATACAGACACCAACAAGGATTTCATATGCAGGGGCCATGGCAAACTGGTTAGCATATAGAAAAAGGTGTCAGCCATATTTTCTTAAACCTGAAATTCCACTGATTTGAAACACTTTGTATTCTCCTCCCGTGTTTCTATGACTCAAATCCTAAACAGTATCACACATTAAATTTCCATTAAATACAAACTATGTCCACAGATGCTTGTGATACGTCTCTAGAAATAGAAATATATACACCAAGTTGTTAGCCAAGGAATATTCTCACTCCTTAATACAAATTCTTGCTGTCCTACTTTATTCTAAAATAAATCAAAATGCTTTGTAAGAGGATCAAAATAAGGTTACAGCCAATGAGAAGATCTTGGTAGGCTGGGTTGGAGAAAACCGTTTCATACCACCCTGTCTCTTGAAAATGATCTCTCACCACTTGTAAATTCCCACATATTGAGCAGTAAGGGGAAATTTCCACTGTGTCCCAAGAGCCCTAAGCTCATTAAGTACTATTGATAGAGGATATATCCTCATGAGTAAAAACAATTGAATGCTGTTCAGACCTATATATAAAAGAAAAATTTTCTTTAGTAGATATAATTGTTATAATTCAAACCTCTGGACAAAAAAAAAATCATGAAAATGAAGACTGATGAAAGCTCAGTTAGATATAAAAAAGTTTTAAAAGAATTTTTAAGTGATTATTTAATCATAATGCTTTTCCTAACTCTTGGTTTAAAGACTTATCTAGCATATAGTGAGTAGTGGGTTAATAAATTACCCAGGAATGTAGGTTGTGTTAGCATTTTAAACAAACTGCCACCAAATGGCATGCCCCTCTAAATTACTTGTTCTCCAATTAGAAGGCACTGAAATTAATTACAAATTAGTGCCAATTTCATGTCAATTTATTTTGTCCCTGGAGAGACATTTGTTGAGATATTTCAGGTAAGGCCTCTCACTGGAAATGCTTTCTTTAAGGTTCTTTCTGAGTAGAAATCACCGCTTTGAATAGCCTTGGGACTACATGAAGATGTATTTTTTTTTTTTTTTTTTTTTTTTTTTTTTGTGGCAGAGTCTCACTTTGTTGCCCTGGCTAGAGTGAGTGCCGTGGCGTCAGCCTAGCTCACAGCAACCTCAGACTCCTGGGCTCAAGCGATCCTTCTGCTTCAGCCTCCCGAGTAGCTGGGACTACAGGCATGCACCACCATGCCCAGCTAATTTTTTCTATATATTTTTAGCTGTCCAATTAATTTCTGTCTATTTTTAGTAGAGACGGGGTCTCGCTCTTGCTCAGGCTGGTCTCGAACTCCTGAGCTCAAACAATCCGCCCGCCTCGGCCTCCCAGAGTGCTAGGATTACAGGCGTGAGCCACAGCGCCCGGCCTATGAAGATGTATTTTTTAAAAATGATACCAAACACATGCTTTATCTAGTCACCTTATATATTTCTAAATTAGGCAGATATCCCCAAATTTAAGGTTTTCCTTGCACAAATACTGTCTCTTTGTAACAATTTTTTTCCATTGTTTAAATATAATTCCTTCTCTCTTTCTCATAAATATCTTCAACATATAATTCATTTCTCTTCATTTAAGGATCCTATGCCAGCCCCTCTAATCACCTAGACTCTTTCCTGTTATTTTCAAAAATGCTCAGACTAAGTTTCTCAAGAGACCAAGTGCCATTTAGAATACATTGCATGACCAGGGTCCACCTTGTTTCTGAATTGGTGATAGGGTAGTGAAGGCAAAACGCAGACTCCCTTTGAAATTCTCTAACCAACGTGTATGATCAATTGGAGAAAATTTAACTGTGTGTTCCTTTTATGTTTGTTGATGTTGCTGCCGGCCTGCGATTTTCTCATGGGGAGGCTATATCCTCTTCTAAAACCACATTATCAAAGGAAAAGGGAGAAATGAAAAGAGGGAAATAATATATTCAAAAATATCTAGATGTTGCTCTGGTCTCTTACTCTTAAATTCTCAGGTTTCCAGCTTCAGCTCCTCCTTAATAAACATGGCTGTTGATTTAAAAGTCGTTCTTCACCTGCATTATATGTTTTTTTATAAGTGGAAATGTCACAAGTAGTGAGAAAACTGTATTGTGGTTACTTTAAGACAATTTCATAAATATTGTATCCTAGAGGGTTGACTGAATAATCAAGAAAGAAGGTGCCAAAATGTGGAAACAAACACACTAATACTAGTTAAATTAGAGTTTCTTCTTGGCCTTGACCTTGTTATTTCAGAACATCTTTAAAATTGAGAGTGCAGTACCATAGAATTTCTTAAAGAAGAAGTATAGAACTTCTTAAAAGAGAAAAGCAGGAATAACCTGAATTAAGAGATGAGAGTTTCATTAGTCTTTCTCCCTACACCATATGCTAGGCCTGGTGCTTTTTAACTGGACCTCAGCTAAAAGTGTCATTCCTTGAAATTGGTTCTGTAGTGAACATCTGTGTGTGTGTGTCTGTGCGTGTGTGTTGTCAGTATATGTAATTTTGCTTTTACAATGTTGGCAGTAAGAAGAAGCCTTCTAATTTTATTCAGTATGATGATAGGTCCTAGCGTTTTAATTATTTTTTATGTTGTGAGTAATTTATTATTCATTGGCTATCTTCCCTGTAAATCTCATCCTCACTCTGTGAGATTTTTCTTTGGTGTCCAACAAAGGGTTTCATTGCAGTAAGAATCAAGGTGTGTCTAAGTTCTTACCCAGAGCCCAAACAATGCCAGCCTTCCAGACCAGCCCAGGAGTTTAGGGTGGGGAAACAGAGTCATTATAGAATATCTTCATCCTTCTGCCCAGACAGCACCAGAATTATCATCCATGCCCTCCTAAAAGGACGTCTTGAAGCACACCTTGCTGCAGAGCCGAATTCAGGACCTGGAATACCAGGACTAAAATTAAATCTCACTGGAGTTTGTGTGCAAGACAGACCTAAAGGAATGGATTGGCTTCTTTTCCGAAACATTTGTCTTTTGATCATCCTAATGGTAAGTAGAGCTTAAAGGCCCAGGGAGGCAATGCACCCTTGAGGTTTTGTCTCCTCTGTCAACTGCCCGACTTTCTATTTGGTATTTGTTCAATTTTTAATCCCCTTCCTGCAAAGAGAGTTTTAGGAGTTCAGTCTCTGTTGATTTCAAAGGACTCTCTGTGCTTCAAGGGACCAAATGCCATAGAGAAGCAGGGTGAGAATCTGGATGAATTAGATTTATATGGCCTCAGAGACATAATCTCATTTAAATTAAATGCTAGGACAATTCTAAAATTTTCAATTGGAAAAAAAATGTTTTTTCTATTATCTTATACTGAAATCAGACAGATTACTTGTGAAAATTGCCAATGCAAATGGGTTCTAAATTTGAAAGAAAGTAAAGTTGATCAAGCTTAGTTCTTTTAAACAGTTATTTCTCTGTGAGTTACTTTTAAAGTGGAGGAATATTAGCTATGTCAAAATTATATTGCAACTAATCATGAAATATTTAAGGCATAAGAGACTTTTTTTGCCATTCAGAAATGGCTAAAGAAAAATGAAGAAAGCCAAGCCATCAAGATAAATTTTTTTCTGGAAATACTAAAATATTCCTACAGTCCAGGAAGGAAATATTTAAATGATCTATTCTTTAAAGTAAACATGGCATTTTGGATGTTATATTACTTTCCTCCAACCCTTGGGTGCCCAAGGTATAAGTGATTTCCAGACAGGCAACACGCATAGCAAGTACCCTACCCTTGAAAGGGATAAGGCAGAGTCTAACTTCAGCTCCACAGAGGAACGATGATTCACTTGGCCCGTTCACCAAACTATTGCCAACTTAATTAGAAAAGCTTATATAAAGAATCAATTAAGCTAGTTTGGATTAGATTAGACTTAAATCTACTAATGATCAAATGGCAGAACAATTCAGTCAAAACAGTTGAGATAAATAAGAGGAAAGATAAGGGGAGGGAATTATTAGAAAATCATGTATTTTTTTTCCAAAGCAAACTAGGGCAAATACGCTATAGTTGGCCACACCTCAGTCTCCAGAGAGTGTCTGCAGTGGTGCTACTACATAAGCTTGAAAAATGATTGCCATCCTATCGTCAGACAGGCGGCATTAGACAGACTCCTCTCAACATCAATGCTAAGAGACCAAGGGCAGCCAGGGCTGGGACAGATGGGGCCACATCGATGTCCAGTAGGCACAAGGAGTGCCACTCTTCTGGAGTTCACGTTCCTAAACTTCAGAAGCAGTTCAAGAGCCCAACACTTCCAAAGGGCACACAGCCTGAGCTTAGAATGGAACATGAGAACAGTTGCAGAACACTGCATTCTCTGAGCTTAGGAGGCTGATTATTAAACAAGGCCATTTTTGAAAAATATTTTTAAACTGAAAAGCACCAGACAGAAGTATAATGCCCTGTTACAATGATCGTTATTTACTTACTAAGTAATATAAAATTTACCAAAGGAAGAGGCAAGAATCTGATTTAGTCTTTAACAGAAATAGTAAATTATCAATATATACCTTTTGTTACAGTTTTATTGGCTATCTCCGTGCTTTGACTCACATAAACCTTTTGTTTTCTGTATGAAAAACTGCATGTGTCAAGATTTTAGAGGCAACTTCTGAGCACTAAATTCTGCATGGGCATGTTTTATGATAATATGATTTAATTGAAGAGTTAATTTTTCTTCTCCTTGATCTTGGAAGCGTATAATATGTCAGATTCTCAGGATCTGTCTTTGGTAATAGCAATTTGTTTTCCTTGGTAAACCTAGTGTTTTGATACTTAATTCTTCCCAGGCCTCATTGATACTGAAGTATTTGTGTTCCACATTTCATGGTAATTGTGATAGACTTAAATTCTTCATGCATTTCTAATAGGTCCCTTAAGATATCAATTAATGTCTGGAACTGGGAAGTAGAGACTTCTAGTATATTTCATGATTAAAGCAAATGCAAAAAATATTTAAGGAGAATCAATATGATGTTATAGATATTACAGGAAAATAAGCATGCCTACTAGTCTTTAACTTCCTGAACTTGTACTCTGCCCCTTTTCCATTAACTAAATCAAAGACTCTCTGGGGCATCATTGCAGCATACGCTAATGAGGGTGTGGCCACCTCTCAGAGACTTACAGGTGCTTTATGTCAGCTACATCTCAACCACAAGGAGTACTTTAAACAAAGTTTTGACTGACTTACCCAATAAAGGTATCCAAAACTCTAGGTTACAATAGGGCATTTATTTTATCGCATGAGTCCTCTGGCATTTTCTAGAGGATCTAAGGATGTTCATCATGTTCTTCTGCTATAAAACACACGAGGAGCTCATCTCGACACTGAACCAAGACTCAGAAGTGCCAGGTCTGAGTCACAGCTCCCCTTCTAAGTGGCAGCAAAAGCATCCAATTTCTCAGGGCTCCATTGTACCCCATGTGAGAATGCGTGGTTAGCATCAGGTCACTGAGTTTCTTCCACTGTAGAAATTCTGTGATTCTATAATAATCTCTACTGAATACCTACACGGTAGAAGTTCCTCTCTGGCTCCAGAATATTGTTTTTATAAATTTGGCCAGAGAATCTGAAGACTTAGGTAAATTGTATGGATTGTGTAAATTTTATTAGGAAGGAATCACTTAAGGCAGAACAGTTATTAGCTGGAAGAGGCCTATATTTTATCAAGTTGATAAGATCATAAAAAACAGATAAGAATTTTTGTCTCCACATGGTGACCATTTATGCTACATGTAAGATGTGAACACTTCCATTAAATGGTCTGATTCTTGGAAAGTAAAGAATGTAGGTAGTTAAACATATATATATATTACCTCATTGTAAGTAGAAATCAGGCATCCAAATTTTAAAAAAACACATTTAGAACTAACCTAGCCACTTATCAATTTAGCTCTCGCACATACAAAAAATGTTACTCTGACACGTGGAACAGAAATTGGGTTTTATTTATTTTGCCAGGCAGATTTCCAGAAGTATAATGCTGGGATAAAAAAAACATCTTATCTGATTTGTTTTTTTATTTGTACTAAACAGAATGGCCTGGAAAGCATTAAATGATTGGGTTCAGTACTGCTTATTACAGAAACTACTAATGTTCTCATCACGCTAAAGCTTCCATGGAAGCAAATTTCATCTCTATTACTATTTTTAATAAGTGGCTAAGGACTTACTAAATATATTTTAAACCAAGTGAACAAATTTATATTTTGCCTTCAAATTCCTGCAGCATCCACAGTGAGAACATCACTTTTAAAAAGTTTTATATCCCAAGAGATATCTAGTATTATTACCATACCATAAACTATAACTTTAGTATAGTTTTCTCAATAATATCTGGGATTTGTAGGATAAAAATCCTATAATCCTGCCCTAAAAATATTTCATGGCTCTTGAGATTCTTTGATGCTTTCCTTTTGTTTAAAGATACTTCTTTTTTTAAGAGAATTTCTGAATACTGAGTATGTAGCCCGATGATTCCTGTCTAGTTCTTAATTATCAAGGGAGTTCCTTACAGAGCAATGAAACCGTTGTTTGAGCTGCAGTGATGTTTCCTTCCCTTCCCCAAGTGGGATTGCAGTTGGAATTCCGCACTCATGGAGAGCAGCTCTGATGACAGGGTGTGTGACAAGAGTGCCTGGACTGAAACCTCCAGATGTTACTTGCATGAGAAATGTTTGCCCTTCCTTTCCACATAGAAAATTACACAGCTTACAAACTAAAGTGCCATTATTGATATACCTTCAATTATAAACAAAAATAGTATAATTAGGCTTGAACTTGGCATCTCTACCATGTCCCTAGGAAGATGGCAAATGCATTACTCAATTATTTTTATAAGTATTATTCAGGAAAGAACTGCTTATTAATAAGTTGGTCCTAGATGTACAAATGAATTCACAACTATCTTCAAAAAGTTAAGTCATATAGATGAAAATAGTCTTGTTCAGTAGCTACTACTTTAAATACACTCAGAATGAAAATATCTATTCTACTATTGCAATAAGCACCTACTGTATAATGACTTAGATTCCACATGTAAAACCATCATATTCTCTCTAAGAACAAGAATTGGAAGAGAAAACAAGGCCCAGAAAAATTCCTACAATTTGGTAAAAGTTAGATGACAATAAAATGTTGTACGTCCTGTAATTCCCCCTGAAATGTAAACATCGTAACGCGTCAGAACTTGTCTCATACCCAGAGAACAGTGTCTGTCACATATTTTGTCAAAGAAAATGTTTCAATGAATGAATGGCTTTAGTATCTAACTTAACTTTCTTACCAAGTCACTTCACTATATATTTCCCACCTACATGCCGATGGGCAACTTTAATGTAATTAGTGGCCTTCAAAGTGACCTTGAGTGTTTCAAATTGAGACAACAAGGAATTGGTTCTCTGGAGCTGTCAGTCATTGCATTGCCAGTCCACCACCTTCCACTAACAAAATATTTTATAGTTAAATTTACTTCAACATATTACAAAAATCCTGAAATGTAAATAGAAGTATTCCTGTTTTATAAATTTTTAAAACATGATCAGGAGATAAATGAGTTAGCTCACACCTGGGACAGTTAGGATTTAAACCCAATACCATAAGAACCAAAATTCTTTCAACTCTGCCAAAATTAACTCCCTTCCCCTTTTAGACCAACACTCAATCCTATACATACTTCGTTTGCTGTATCTCATCCATTTCAATATCCTTTTTCATTCACCTGCTTGCCTCCTCTTTTAACGTGTAGCTCTCTCTAGGCAGGAACTATGTCTTACTCTTCATTGTGTTGCTTCCATTAATGCAATTTGTTAGAAGGATGCACAAAGATAAAAGGAAGACAGGAAACTCTCTCATCAACCAGGGCCACAGAGCCTGCAACACATTTAGAATGCCACACATCTCGCTAGGTTAGTTTTTCTCCTTCAGCCGAACTTGTCTCTAGCTCCCTTTTCTAGTGCTCTACCATAGTGGCCACCGGTTCAGCCACATCCGTTCTGTGTGCGTGTCTTT
This sequence comes from Avahi laniger, assembly GCA_963575035.1. NCBI lineage: Eukaryota > Metazoa > Chordata > Mammalia > Primates > Indriidae > Avahi > Avahi laniger. Next base: position 19,936 of record CAUYSK010023601.1, on the reverse strand, counting down.
TACCCAGGCTCCCAGGCCAAGCCACACAAGAGGATGTTGCCTGGCCCACATGTGCTCTGAAAAGATGACTTCCATAGGCAAGGAATTTCTGTAATTACTCAGGAGCCCAGAACTATCTTTCACAGTTTCATTGAGGTTCATACAGTTACCTATGCTGTACTGTTTAAGGGGATGACATCGGTTCATGTTTCTTCCAAAACACCAATGCACAGGTGTTTCCTGGAAAGTGAAGGCTCCTGACAGGGCTCAGGATTTCACAGGGCCCGACAGTAACAACTGCCAAGTTCCTTCGTGGAGATCTGCACAGGAAGTGAGGGGATTTGAAGGGCCTGGCTACTGGTACCCACGTCAGTAGAGCCAGCTGAGCAGAAAGCAGAAACAGTAGACATGTACTATGGAAGCCTCCATCAAACATGGCTTATTTCTGCTAGATACGAACCCTGGGATCTAGCATTGCAACTGCCCTGGCCTGAAAAAGAGAGGGACAGCAAAAGAATGAAAAGGAGCTCACACTCAAGGATTCTTAGAGCTACCTTGAGTTATTGCTACACTTCCGTTGAGCTGGTCTCTACAGAAAGGACAGGAGCAAGGTACAATGAACTCAAAGCACTTTATCTTTTTAAACTAAGACAAATCTTTAGTTGATCTGGCTACTTTCAAGTCTTTATAAATGATTTACTAGTACTTTTATATGTCAGGGGTACTATGAACGCACCCTCTAAAGCACAGAAGAAAACTCTTCTTTCGCTCTTCCTTCCTCTTTACAAACATACGGAGCATTGCTGTGCCTATCACTTTCACATTTGTGATTCTATTTGGCGTGTGAAAGGGAAAAGCTAGGGTAGTTTTTCAAAGTCACCCTACTGGTGAACAGCAGAACCAAGGATCGTAGTCAGTTCTTCTGCCTCCAAGTCTAAAGAATTTATTTCTAAACAACATTGTTTTTTATGAAGCCAAATTACAACATAAGGCTGCATATCCATTGTAGAATATAAATTGACTTTGAAAATGTACACTGATTTAAGAAACTTGATATCAGCTTCATTACTACTATAACAATAATCTACAAATTTAGGTGCATACTCTGCTGAAATACACAAGCACTTCAAAGGGTACAAGTGCACAGTTTTAAAAGAATCACTTTTCCAGATCCTCAGCTTCCGTGTATGTGTGTATATGAGTCAACCTTAGCATACACCCGAGCCTCACATATCAAGCTGGTTCTCCTCTCCCAAATCCCCCTTTAAAAAAAAATTCCCAGCTCTCATCCATAGTAAATATTACTGTGTTGCACCACAGTGGATTATAAAACTATGTGGGGCACTAAACTAAGGGATAATTCGAAATAATGATTTCTGTATTGACAAAGAGAATTGACTCTAAAACTCTTAACAAATCCTTTTGCAAATCATGTGCTTTTTAATTATTTGTTTTCAAAAAAATTTAAAAAGGGCCCAATAGAGTTATCAGCTAAGTCATTAAAACATCATTTTTAATGATAAATTATAGATTTAGTTCATATGATTCAGAGTAAATTTAAAGAATGTAATGACTCTACTACTTAAAAAAAATCATCTAATACCCTCTTTTAATATGAATAAGTTTTCTCAGTACTTAAACTGAAAGAAAAACCAAAAAAATAAGATAAAATTGATGCTGAAACTTGTTTAATTCTTGTAATATGTATTATTTATTCATGAACTAATTTTTTAAAAATTTCATCCATCTCTTTGCAATACATTTCCAATAAAGTTTTACTTTCTGTAATTAATGTATTGCATCAAAATGTCCATGTTTGTGCATTGTTTGCTCAATTGTGCTGCCAATTAGAGTTGTAAAGCAAATTCAGTCCAGAAGAAATTGGTTTTTCACACTTACAGCCTCACAATTGTAGAAATTCCAATAAAATAAAATTTCTATTCATATGCATATTTTTGTTACAGAGAAGTATGATAGACTGCTCAATGAAGCCCTAGAATACATTAAAATACATTTAAAGCTTAAAAATATATTCCAGTAGGATGGACCTATGGAAGGGATGGTTCATCAATGGAAACAGGATATAGAAGTTCAAAGAAAAATAGGAGGGAAATAAATTCCAGCTGTTAAAGAACATATTCATCTATAGCTTGGTGCAAAAGTAATTGCCATTTTGGATCGTGGATTTTAAATCATTATAACTAGGCTCAACCACATCTTTATTAATCAAAATAGGAACCATTACAATCAACGCATTGTTACTAATGAGAAATAAATTTGTTTATTCCTGTAGCATAAAAATAAGTGCTTTGAGATTTGATGAACTCTTGGAAAGCATTTTCTGCATCCTGTTGATTGTGGAAGTGTTTACTCCCAAAAAAGTTGTTGAGATGCTTGAAGAAACGGTAGTCAGTTGGCGAGAGGTCAGGTGAATATGGCAGATGGGGTGAAAGTTCGTAGCCCAATTCATTCAACTTTTGAAGTGTTGGTTGTGCGACGTGTGGTCAGGTGTTGCCATAGAGAAGAATTGGACCTTTTCTGTTGACCAATGCCAGCTGTAGGCGTTGCAGATTTTGGTGCATCTCATCCATTTGCTGAGCATACTTCTCACATGTAATGGATTCCCCAGGATTCAGAAAGCTGTAGTGAGTCACACCAGCCGCAGATCACCAAACAGTGACCATGACCCTTTTTTATTTTGGAGCAAGTTTGGCTTTGGGAAGTGCTTTCGAGCTTCTTCTCAGTCCAACCACTGAGCTGGTCATCACCAGTTACCACATAAAATCCACTTTTCATCACATGTCACAATCCAATCAAGAAATGGTTCTTTGTTGTGTACAATTAGAGAAGACAACACTTCAAAATGACCATTGTTTTTATTTTTGGTCAGCTCATGAGACACCCACTTATTGAGCCAATTTGCTTCAAATGCCAAACAACCATAGAATAGTTGACATTGAGGTCTTCGGCAACTTCTCACATAGTTGTAAAAGGATCAGCTTCAGTGATTGCTCTCAATTGGTTGTTGTCATCTTCTGATGGCCAGCCACTGCACTCCTCATCTTCAAGGCTCTTTTGCAAAACTTTTTGAATCCACCACTGCCCTGAACATTTCTTAGCAGTTCCTGGGCCAAATGCGTTGTTGGTGTTGGGAGTTTTCTCTGCTGCTTTACAATCCATTTTGAACTCAAATAAGAAAATCACTTGAATTTGCTTTTTGTGTCACATCATTTCCTTAGTCTAAAATAAATATAAAATAAACAGCAAGTAATAAGTCATTAGCAAAAAATCAAAAAATGCACATTAAAATGATGTATAACATAACCATATTTATTTAAGAATGTATTCCAATAGCAAACAGCAAAATTTCAACAATGCTAAAAACCGCAATTACTTTTGCACCAACCTAATTCTTTTTTTTTTTTTTTTTTTTCCTAATGGATGACACTGGGCATCAAAGGACATTGTTTTTTCAAAATTTTGTTAGGGTTGCATGAGCAAAAACTTTTGAAGATCTCTGCAAGATAATATTAGGAGTAGCAAAAACAAACATCATTATTTACCCAACGTCAGGGACTGCAATTTTATGATACCAAAATTCAAGCAAAATTAGAACAATTTGGTAAAATAATCTCAGGTGATTTAAAAGAAGATTTAGATGTTGAGTAAATAGAATAATAAGTAAAATGGTGATTTGTGTCCATTCTCTGGTGCTGTTTTAACACTGCATCGGTACAACATTAACCTTGCAGGTTTGTTGTAAGTGGGGCAGAAACCAGGGTGAGTATGCATTCTGCTAAACAGGGAAAATTACCTGCCACATCTCTGAATTATAAGCAGAGCTGCAGCTAAGATGCACTCACTACTTTCAGGTTAAAATTAGGTTATTGGGTTGATTAGAGCTCTGGGGCTTGGCAGTTTGGCTTATCCTTACTAAAGCGGGTGAGGTAAGCAACATAGTGATGCTATTGTGGTCCTCTGTCAGGCCTCCGCTGATGTCAGGAAGGGAGAAAGGAACAAGTGGAAAAGAATATCAAAGAGGAAAAAGAAAGAGAGAAGTAGAGGAAGGGAGAGAGAAAAGACAGACGAGTGTCTATCTAAAGATGAGGAGAGGGAGATTTCTTATTAAACATGGGTTCATGGCAGACACACCCAAAGCCCTGACTTAAGCGTTATACAAGATATCTATGTAACAAAAACATTTGTACTTCCTTGATATTTTGAAATCAAATATGTAAATAAATGATTAATTGAAATGGGCTCGCATGTTGGGCTCACCAAGCTTCTGGAACCCATCAAGGCAGGGCGTCCAGTTAACCTCCCACTGAAGGATGGTGCCTAAGAATCACATGTCAGGGTTTAGTCTGCAGCAATGAACTGCAGAATGTATGGATTCTCGGCTATCTTGATGTCCCAGTGACTTGGACAGGAAGACAGCTATTAAAGCAATACATAAAGCAATCACCCAAATTATGTCTCTATATGTTAATTGACATGAAACTTTGCCACAATAATTGTCGAGTGCAAAAAGAAAATTACAAAATTACATGTATGATTTCTTTTGAGTAAAAAAAATTACAATCTGTATATGCGTTTGTGAAAAAAAAAAGAGTGAAAAAAAATTTGCCCATCTCTTGATAGTGAGATTCTGTGTGATTTTTTACTTTTTCTTATACCTTCCAGATTCATCTGCTTTTCTAGCAATAACAAAAAAGAGCTAACTCCCCAAAAGCAATATTTATTATAAAATGGCACATCATAAGCAACTGAATAAGATCATCTTCTATTAAATAATGATCTTCTTTTTCAGGTCTAGCTACTTCACTGATGTCTAATAAAATTACATGTGAGAGAGAAAGTGAATGAAAAGGAGATATTCTGCCCCATTGCCAAATTTCTCTTGTTCCCCCTTCTGGACTCATCTGTCGTTCCAAACCCCCATCCATAAACTCCACCCCTTCTTACACCCCTCCCACCTGAGGAATCTGCTCTGCCCCCTTCACCTGTCCCAGTCTCTCTCTAGCCTCTCAGTTCGTTGGCGCTCCCTGGTTTTACTCTGCTCCCTGACTAGCCAAAGCTCATAGTAGTATCTTAAGAGCTCTCTAAGTCTCCGCTCAGCTTGACGACAGTCCCCAACCCTGGAACAGACAGCCCTCATGTTCCTCCTCCTGCCACTCCCAGGTTGCCAAGCTCTGCTAGAGAAGGCACAAACCAGATGGACTGCACATCCCAGGCTTACTTCCTCACCTCAGCTGGTCCACAGACTCTTCATCGGTGATGGAATAATAGTTTGTTTTCTCTGCTTCTAATTTTCTGAGCTCTGGTGTTTCCTAATGCAACAACGCTAGCTGGGCCTGCCTCTCTTGGATTCATGGCACTGGCTTCCTGTCACCTTCCCTATCAGGGACCTTAGAGACTTTGCCATCTCCTCTAGCCCCTCCTGTTCCTGCTCGCCCCGACTCCCAAAGCTATGGAATAGCCATGTGCATAATCTTCCCCCAGTTGTACCTCAGAATGGTTTTTCTCTCTTCATTGTATTCTTCTCACCTTCCATTCCGGAAGAAGAAATATTCTTTCTCATTACCAGTCTAACTCTTTTACCTGACTTCTGCCATTCCTATTCTCTCTTAATCACAGCTGTAATGACTGCTTGGTTTCTTCCTCCTTCTCCCCCTGCCTTTTTCCTTGCTTTTCTTTCTACCACTCCTTCTCCACAAACCCCTTTTCCTCTCCCTGTAGATTGTATATTTGGTCATGATTTCCCAACCTAAAAAAATATACCTTGATCTAATTAAACCCTCAACTCCCCTTCTACCTCTCACATTTCTTTTGTATTCTAAATAAAATGTTGAAGATGTAACGTACAATTGCTATTTCTGCTTCTCAGTAACTCTTTCCTTGACTCCTGCAATTTGACTCACGACACCTGCAAAGGTTGGCGATGACTGCCTGCTTTAAGATGCCGTGACCTTCTCAGTTCCCATCCTCCTTGACCTTGCCACAACAAAAAAAAAAAAACATTAAAAATTCCCTCTTTGTCTTTTTATCGGTGCACTCCACTCATTCTATCTCCTTTCTGGATCCTTCTTTTCCACCTCCTTATCAATTCCCTTCTCCTTTCTAAACATCACTTTCTTACCAGCCCCTGCCACACTTCTCCTTCTCACACTGACAGAATCTGCTCTGCACCCACAGCCCTGGTCCCTCGACCCCTGTTCTCGTAGTCTATCGGAGCCCTCTGCTCTTATATTTCTTCCTTCTGTTCCCTGCACACATGTAAGCATTTCCCACAGGATGCTGTTCTCTGCTTACTTCATTTGTCTTCTTAAACTGTTCCATTTAGTATCCTCATTTCCTTCAACTTCAAATAACACTAATGTTTGGAAAAACTCTACTTCTTCAGATTTTATATCTACCTCAAATATCAGATGTACATTGAAAATAAATAAAACAAACCTAAGTCACCATGTCCCTGCAGTGATACTTGCCTGCTGAATTTTCTATTTCTATTAATAGCACTTCCATTTCCCCAGGAGCCAAATTTAAGTCACCAGAACCATCTGACTCTTCCTACCCTCGCTTCCCACAGGCTGTAACCCTGGCCCTATCAGTTCTTTGGGGATATTGCCACTCTCTGTTTTTTTCTAGAGCCTCGTCAGCACCTGGGTTCACAATCGATCTGTCTTACCTAAGCAATTGCTAACTCCTAAGTGTCTGGACTTCAAGAGTTTTCTTTTATAATCTTCCCTTCATATCAATAACTCGTTTTAAAGACAATATTTTTGTTACTCTCAGTTTCTCCTTGATGAAGTCCAAACTCCCTATCCTGGTCTATAAAGCATTTCATGATCTGCTCCCAAACTGACATTCCGAACCTTGTCTCCCGTGGCTCCTCACTATTTCCTCTACCTCCCAGCTTATAATACTATTTACCATTTCTGTAACACCCTCTGAAACGTAGCGCCTTTACACTTGTGTTCTTGTTTTACTCTGACTGAAATGTTCTTCCCCATCAATTCCTCGTATCAAAACAGATTCAGCCTACAGAGCACTTTCAAATTCCCACTCTCCTGGGAAGGCTTCCTGAAATCCACTTGGATAACTTGCATCTTCTGCTCTACCCTCCACCAAGCCCATTGGTGCCTCTGCGGTGGCAGGTACCCTGACCTGCTGTAGAATCATGTGTTCATCTTCTCTAAAAGTTTAAAAGTTTTCAGAGGGCAAAAAAATCTGTCTTATTCATTTGTATTAGCCATGTTTGTTCCATATTATTATCAAAATATATATTTAAGAAATGAATTAGTAAAAGAATATTATCAATGTTTTTATGAATTGTGTCCTTTAAATATGCAAATTTACGCTAATATTGTGCCTTCTATAACAGGTGGTGCTGGAAGTAAACAGCGAATTTATTGTTGAGGTAATGTATAATAAAACTGTTTTCTTAACTCTTATTTCTCAAGCTATATTCATAACTTATTTATGTTTTCTGACCTATAGCAAAGCAAAAGAAGCAAAGTAACACTTTAGAACAGAAAGAGAATTTTTAATACTTACATGAGCAAAAAAGACAATTGATGGATGATCAATGAGGGAAAGATAAAAAAATTTAAAATTATGTAATCACAACTAAGTAAAACAGAGAATCTGGTGCCATTTTTTAGAGTGGAATTCGGGAAATAAAGCTACTGTCTTCTCCTCTATTGCTAGCAGGGCTTTATTTTAGTATTGGAGTTAAATTTTCATTATGACCATCTCAAATAATTGGAAAAAATAGTTACTTTTCTAAACTCATTTGACAAAATAGGAAATTTAAACCAGGTGCAGTGGCTTATGCCTGTAATCCTAGCACCTGGGGAGGCTGAGGTGATAGGATTGCCTGAGGCCAGGAGTTTGAGACCAGCCTGAGTAAGAGAGACGTCCTGTCTCTACAAAAAACATAAAAATTAGCTGGGTGTGAAGGCGCACACCTGTAGTCCCAGCTACTCAGGAGGCTGAGGCAGGAGGGTCACTTGAGCCCAGAAGTTTGAGGTTGCAGTGAGCTATGATGATGCCACTGCACTCTAACCCAGACAACAGAGCAAGACCCTATTTCAAAATTAAAAAAATAGGCAATATGTGGTACATTTCAGAAAGTTTTAACAAAATGAAGGGAAAAAATGTAAATGCACTGGTTTTTGAAAGGATATGTTCCAGTCAATGGAACATCTCCTCCCCTGAAGTGGTAATTAAATGAAGCTTAGCTTAAATAAACATATAATCACCTATTTTTCAATAGGTGCATTATGATCTACAAAAATAAATATGCATATGTAAATGTTTATGCATGTATATGAATATGTTTGTACATGTAGTGACATTTCTAAACTCTTTGATAATATGAAATTCTTAAGCATCATTAACAGTAGCAATATAGACTACAAAAGGAAAAACACAGCAAACAGACATACACATGTACAACATCGAGAAGCTATATAGATGTTCATGGGATTATTGTAAGAACCATCAATTTAGTTGATAATATTTTTCTAATCCTGCAATAATATATTTGGATGCTTAGCCATAGTGATATCTTTATCAATCAACAGAAAAGAAAAATCCCTTCTCTCTTTTGGGTGAGCCCAACTCACCCGTACAACTTTCATTTTGTATGGGATGTGCTCACATGGAACAGAAGAGGTCTTCAAACTCTTCAGACTCTAAAGTCTGGTCAATGAAGGGGAAGGTAGGCATGGCCCCTACCAGAATAAATTGAAAAAAGAAAAACTACATCATTTATACAGTATATAGCACATTATGAGCTCCACATGTAGCTAATTAAATTTGTTTCATTAGAATCAAATAGCTGAAAGTAAGATGATTATAAAAGAAATAGCAGTTGAGGTGACCAAGCCGTATCCATCCAAATTTGTGAATTGGTGAAAACTTTCTTTGTCCTCCAGACTCAGTATCATTGTTTCTTACGGATGTACCTTACAATGTTAAATAAGCGTGCTTACTTAGTAAAATTGTCCTAATGCTGTAAGAAACATGAACCATTTTGGCTTCAGGTGAAAGAATTAGACATTAAAAATGGCACTACGACGTGGCAAACCGTCAGAAGACAAAAGCGGGAGTGGATCAAGTTTGCTGCAGCCTGTCGAGAAGGAGAGGACAACTCCAAGAGGAATCCAATTGCCAGAGTAAGTGACGAGACAAACTGGTAACAAACGCATTTGCAGGGCAGGAAAGCTCTCAAATATTTCCAGGGTTGCAGGCTTCGCTGCTCCACAATGATTTAAGAAGATGGCATGTGTCATTTGCTCGTGTTGCCGAGACACTGACACAGAGCAGGCGTTGAGTGGCACGTTATTCTCGAAGGAAGGATTGGCTCTCCAGCACAATTAGGCTTCATTTGCCCATTTGTGTTCTGCTCATATTGACTGTATATGCTATGGGAAATTTATTGAAGTAGTGACAGTCCGAAGAGTAACCATCCAGAATGTCAAGCGATTACTGCACTTGATTAATTCATTCCAAGAAAGTAAGGACTGTGCCAAGTTCCCACTACATCTCTACATCCAGCAACTAGGAGAGTCTTAAAAGACCTTCACAGATAATGGCTACCAATTAGGAAAGAGAGTTAAAGAAAGGATGTGTATTAAATTTATCCATGAAGGATGGGATCTATATTAACAGCTTCACTAGCTCCTTCTGGGCATCTTGGTCTTGGGCCACTATTGTAATCAATAGCAGAATGATCTACAGAATTCCTTCCTTACAGCTTCACATGAAAAATACAGTAAGAGTCAGGAATGATGTTACAGAGATAACCTCAGCTCATGAAAAGAGATTTATTCTCTCAGAAGTTTTCAAATTGGAGGGAAGCTTTTAAATTATTATTTCCATTCAACTCAGTGATAGCTTTATGTTATCCCACTCATATTGCATATTCTTTTCTTTTTCTTTGCATTTTGGGAGGTTCTTGGGTTTTCTTCTACATAAAAAAGATCTTTGGATTAGCGTTGAGCTAACCAAAGTTGTATTTCCAGCTGTCTTAATTTGATTGTGAATGCTTGGGCGATGAATCTTAATATTTCACTGAAAGTTCTCATCTTTAGTAGAAGATTTCAAAATTTAAACTATCTTGGTTTAAATTTATCAGCAATGGATATAAAACTACTAAAACAAAATCTACATGGCAGAATATCTATCATAAAATCTATTTCACATAAAAGTGCTGTAGTAGGTTTAAATTTATAAAATTATTACCAATATCTCTAAACATTGTGTTTCTCCTCTGATTTTCTCAATTTATTTACCACTTTTACTAAATCTCAGACTCAGGTCTAGGTAGTATACTTACTTATTAATGTGATACAAACTTTTTTAAAAAAAATTAAAGATGTGTGATTTCTTCTGTCAGACTCTTTCTCTATATGCAAAAATATCACAGAATTGAACAATGTATTGTTAATAATAACAAATTTAGCGTCAAGTATGTTTGTACCATATATAACGTTACCTCATACAATTCTTACAACAAACCTATGTGATAGGTATTATCCCCACTATAAGCTGATCTAGGCAAAGTTAAGTGAATTTTGCAAGGTCACACAGAACTAAGACATGGTGCCAGGTTTCAACCTCAAGCCCATCTGGCTACAAAACCCATTTCCTTATCATTCCACTACACTCTGAAGTTTATTATCTGCTCTAAATTAGATCACAATCCTAGCCATTTTTCTCATAGATTCGATCAGATTGTGAATTGAACCAGAAGATTACATACCGAATCTCTGGGATAGGGATTGATCGACCACCATATGGAGTGTTCACCATTAATCCTCGCACCGGGGAAATTAACATCACTTCAGTGGTAGACAGAGAGGTAACTCCACTCTTCTTGGTAAGTCACTGCAGTGTATTTCGATTTATTCATTTTAGTTTTCTTCCCTTTTTAAAAAATATTTTCTCAGGACTATGGCTTACTTTTGATAAAACATAATAGAATGAAACCAAATAAAGGTCTTGAAGAGATGGAAAGAGTGTGAAAATATGTTTATAGTGCAGGAGTCTCTGGTGTGTTGCATGTGTATATAAATCAAGTGTCTTGACAGTATTTAAATTATTAGACTATAATATAGTTTGAATTTTCTGGAAAAAAAATTGTTTCTTTGCACATTTGCTGATGTATTTTCAACCATGTTACTTAAATTCCTTTGGTGGAGAAAGATTTTGTTTTTTTTTTTTTTTCCAACATTCCACAGATCTATTGTCGGGCTCTGAATTCAAGGGGTGAAGATTTAGAAAGGCCTCTTGAGCTTAGAGTCAAAGTCATGGACATAAACGACAACGCTCCGGTCTTTACACAAAGTGTGTACACAGCCAGCATTGAAGAAAACAGCGAAGCAAGTAAGTAGAATGATTCTGCATCATATACCTGTTTCTCTTGGTCAAAAGCTTTGGAAGATTGAAATATAGGGAATTTAAAAAATAGAAAAAGTCACACTTGTGTTTTGAATAAATGCCACAAATTCCAGCTTATTACTGAGCTAGAAAAAATATCATGTCTAAAATTCTAAATATCTTCTTATTTGTGGAAGATTCTTGTTCGTATGTGTGATTTAGCAAGTGCTTAGCACCTTCCTCAGAGCTTGTGACTAGGCTGATGATTAACTTAATCCAAGTTAATAAACTGAGGAAGAAACCATGAATGTTAAAAAAAAAAAAAGGCTCTGTTCTGGTCTGTTCCTCAAAATCTTTGGCTGAATCACACCAGGTAGACGGATACATGTGCCATTGTAATCATCAGATCCAACACTGAGGGTAATTGGTGTTCATGGGCTATACAACAAGTTACATTATGTTCTCTCATTTTTTTCATTTCTTTCCATCCTGCTAAATTCCACTGACAACTCTACTAATTTAGCATTTAATCATTTAAGGAGTGCAAGTACTTTATAAACAGTAAAGGGTTATATAGAAGCAAACCACCATTATTTTGTAATCACCAGTATAGCTGAAAGTTATGGTACTATATTCTCACAAAATTCAAACAGAGAATTCAGGTGCAGGCCAACCACTCTTTCTTCTTGTACCTAATGATTGGCTGAATTAATTCTAATAAAGTCCCAACCATTCTCCATCTCCGTCTTCATTTCTAGATTCCCTGGTAGTAAAGTTAAGTGCCACAGATGCAGATGAAGAAAATCATCTGAATTCTAAAATCGCCTACAAGATCATCTCGCAGGAGCCTGCGGGTGCACCGATGTTCATTCTGAACAGATACACTGGAGAAATCCGCACGATGTCCAGTTACCTTGACAGAGAGGTAAAGCCTTCTGTGAATGAATGATGAGAAATAAAAAATTCAATTTTGAAAAGATAAAGGAGAAATGATCCATGTATGTCCCTACTCCAATATAAAGGAGGAAAGAAAATCCATTTTTAATAAAAATTAAAATTCAATTATATAGATTTAATTTGATGTGCATACAAAAGAAATGAGAAATAATGGCATTGATTGTGTTCGATTGTATCCAAGATAAGACCTAAGTCCTATAATTTTTTTTTTCCATCTTAATTAAGCAACACAGTATGTACAACTTAATCGTGAGGGGCTCAGATCGGGATGGAGCTGCAGATGGACTGTCTTCCGAGTGTGACTGTAGAATCAAGGTTTTAGACGTCAACGACAATTTCCCCACCTTAGAGAAAACTTCAGTAAGTTGTTATTCTTATAACTCTTTTTCCATAAATATCAATAACTGATTTGCTTTCATGCTAATTCATAAGCCTTGTTCTGTTACACGTAGGGATGTACTGAACTTTGCTGAATAAACTTTGGGTTTTCTTATTATGATAATATACCTTCTGATATATTAGTGTGTTTGTCTTGACTCGCTACTCCAAGCAGGCCTTCTCTGTGAAAGCAATGAACTCTCTACTCCATATACTCTACTCACAGAAACGTGGAAATTTGTTGATATAACTCTGGGAATAACGTAACAACATTAATATATTTTTAGTTACCTCATGATTTGCTGAATCAATTCTATCAAATCCTCAAACATTCTCAACTTGCATTTTCATCTTTAGACATAAACAAGCATAAAATCCAAACTAGCAGAACCAAATCTGGCTCATTGCCTGTTTTGGTTAAAAATGTGTATTTCGGGACCATAGCTGTGCTCATTCCTTTACGTGTTGTTTATGGAGGCTTTAATGCTTTGTTCTACAACAGCAGCGAAGAGCAGCTGCAACACAGACTCTCTGGCCCACAAAGCCTAATATATTTATTATCTGGCCCTTTATAGAAAAAAATCTGATCCTTTATCTAAAAGAAAAGAGTAAAGGGAATTAAAAATAAGTGGAAAAAAATAAAACAAAGTTCCAATTTGACCTTGATTTCATATACAGCACATGAAAATCAGTTATATTATCTTACAATAGTTTTATTCTTATATTTCTGATTGGATATATGGTATTTAATAATGGTACAGTAATCATTGACATAGTCTATTGCTAGTATTTTAAATGATAATATGTATTAGTAAATATATTTCTTCTTTTGAAAATTCATTGATTATAAAACTGATCTGTGTCATTGCAGTACTCAGCAAGTATTGAAGAGAATTGTTTAAGTTCGGAACTGATACGATTACAGGCAATTGATCTTGATGAAGAAGGCACCGATAATTGGTTGGCAAAATATTTAATTCTCTCTGGCAATGAAGGGAATTGGTTCGACATTCAAACAGACCCAAAAACCAATGAAGGCATTTTGAAAGTTGTCAAGGTACAGTACAGGATCTGCAATATTATCTTCCAAAGAAGTTTTAAATGGCTCTTGGAGGTAGAATCTGCCTTTAGAAAAGCACTCCATAACCTTATACCAACGTGTGTCCTAAGTAAATTACTGCGTCGGTCTGAGCCTTCCAGCCCAGCAACACAGTATTTATTACCAAGAAAAACAAAAAGTTTATTTTGTTCTCACAGCACCTGATATCTAGTTGAGAAGGTAAAGTAACCACTCCCAAATTAGATAATGTATGAGAGTTAACAGTATAACAAACAGTGGTACAGATGTCATGATATAAACCATTATTAATTGCCAACAGGGTGAAATATGAAATAATTAATGAGATAAGAGAAGGTGAGATCCTTCTGAACTAGATTTGTCTGAAAAGGCTTCATGCCGGGGAAATAAGATTTAAGCAAGACCTTAGATTGCTAGTGTGGGCAATGAAATGAGGAAACACACGGAGGTAAGAAAATATGAAGCATGTTCAGGGCATGGTGAGTAACTCTGTGGGGCTGTAGCAGAATATTCACAAAGGAAGGCAAAGAGAAGCCAGAACAGAGAGGTCGCATTGGAGTCAGTGCTGAGAACCTTGAATACTAAACTATGGGGTTTGATTTTTTTCCTATAGATTAAGTCTTCTTAAACTACTTGCTTTGACTTCACGGAAATAATAAAATCTAAAAATTTACAATTAGAAACAAAACCACAAACCAGTAAGATTCAAATTAAAATTAATGTAATGAGGGAAATTATTTTTTTCTCAAAGGAAATTGCTGCTAACAGCAAACACTTAGAGCTACGAAAATATATACTTAGACACACATATGTATTTAGTTTGCTATACATGTGATCATGATTATTCGATTCTGTTACTACTTTTCTCTATTCAAGTTATTGTGAAATTTTTTCAGATTAGGAAGCCATTTAGCCTTCACCTGATGCAAATATAACATTTATTCTTTGAGTCTTTCTCTTTTCTCAAATGTTTGAAGCAATTTTCAAAGTATTACTACTTTATCATCAAAACACAACCATGCACACTGAAATTAGGGGGTATATTAACTTATGAGCTAGTCAAGAAAATTATGAAAAATATATATATATATAGTTTTTAAGATTGTCATTCAAATGAAAACATAAAATTTCAAAATTGCTTAAGAGAAGACAGGGACTCAAGCAATATATCATGGCCTTTCTGTTTGAGAAACATTGCTTTGGGCCAGAGGTCAGCAAGCTATGATCCACAGGTCAGATCCGAAGTATCCCTTGTTTTATAAATAAAGTTTTATTGGAACATAGTCACATTCATTTATGTATTTTCTATGGCTATTTCCACACATCAGTGGCTGAGCTGAATACTTGAGACAGAAACTACATATGAACCCCACAGACTAAAATATTTACTATCTGGCCCTTAAAAAAAAAAAACGTTTTTCAGTCCCTACTTATAGACCAAAGAAAGCTTTTGGATATTTTTTAAAATAACAGTAACATTATGAGCTCAATTCTGGAAAGAGTAAAGTTATAAAAATAATTATTATATTAATTAAGTCCTAAGGTACTAAGAATCTGATCTAAGGCAGTAGCAGTAAAAATAGAAGTGAAGGAAGAAGTAAATAGTCATTGCCAAATACAACATGGTGATGAGTAGAGGAAAGAGAGGTAGTCTACCACCATACCAAACTCTGAATATTTAGTCAAGTTTTCTTCCAGGGATCAGAATTTATTCAACCTTGTATCCTGGTTTAAAATCAAGACCTAGATATGACATGCAATTCTTATCTGTCTTCTTACATCTATCTTAATTACTGACTTTGCATATTATCTTACAATGTATAACTTTGCTTTGTCTTTGATCTGTCTGTCGACCTACTAATATAATAAGAACTTTGCACATAAACAACTTGGCCTAAATATCTTTCTACTCCTAGCACCTGGTCTAGTGTCCAGAAGATAGTAGAGACTCCCAAAACTTTGAGGATAGTGTTGATGAAGATATTTACCTAAAACTAATGATGCAGATTTCACCCAAATGGGAGTCACTGCACTTGACTGCAAAATTCATAATTTCTACATAAAATTATAAAAATGAAAAAGAAAACATTTTAACCATGTAGGTAATACACTGTCTATGACTTACATAATGTGTCTCCTGTGATAACTAAAAGTTCTTTCAAGGCATATGTAGTTAATTGCCAAAAAAACTATTGAAATATCAATTTCATGAAAAATTGGTCAAGATAGTGTTAGATGTTGTACAAAGTTCCTGCATATTTTTCCTGAATGACGAATTCCCAAGTCTCTTAAAGATAACAAGAAAAACACATGTTTAAAAACATCAAACTAATATGGAAAGGCTAATCGAAATGAAATTAGAAACCTTAATATGTGTGTTAGTACATAGCTAAAGGAACTATCTATTTTAGAGAACACATGGGTAATTTTCCCAGGTTTGGCATTTTCAACAGCTAGTGGTCAGCCACTCATCCCAAACGTGTCAGGAAAAGGTCACTAATGTTCTCGTGTACCCTGTGCATTTTCATTCAAGCCACCAGCTAACATTGTGGGAACTGGCCCTTCAGTAATGGGCCTTTGACTAAGCTTCATATAAGCCTTTTCATAATCTGAGGACATTACAAGTGATTCAATTCAACACAAATTTATTGAGATTTGCTATGTGCTAGGGATATAAAGGTGAATCAGACATGGTCCCTATTCTCAAGGAACTTACAGTTTAACAAGAGAAAATCTCTGAAAATGTTGAAAATCTTCCTGTTGATAACAACCTCCCATTAATATTTATTGATACATGTGTATGAAAATATAAGCAGTATAAATATATACGTATGTATATATACCATTCACTTTAACATCGAGGAAAAAACAAAATACTACCCAATTGGAATTCTAACAAAGAAAAATTCGTTCTCTATTTTAATAATAATTCTCCATTTTTTATAATAACTCTAATTAAGCAATTACTAAACACCAACTGTGGTGCTATATTGTACATATAGATGTTTTACACATATTTTTTCATTTAGTCTTCACAACTCTGGGGAAAAAATACAGTCATTCCATTTTTATATAAAGTAAAACAAAATCAAAGAGGAAAACTGACTTGTCTCAGTTCACCCAGGTGCCAAATGACAAAAACAAGAGATCCAACCGGATCTCTCTGATCCCAAAGTCATATTTAGCCACCTCTATGCCTCACCATGTAATCGGGGGCCTGTAAAACAGGTTTTAGGAAAGAACTAGCACCCTGAGATTTTCCTTTCAGTCTGTTAACCTCTATAAACTTCTTCCCAGCTATGTGTGCCCCGCTGGTCTCTTCCAGACACCTTCGTACCAGAAAATATGCCATCCTGGAAAGATCTCTCTGGCAGATATTTGACCATTCCTTCAGTCCCCTGACATAGAAACTATCACATACTCCTTTTGGATGGAGACTTCTAACCTCCTCCCTCTTTCATACTTAGTTCTAAAATGAACCAGGGTCCTCCTAAAATTAGCAGTGTCATATTAAAATAGACTGAAAAACTAGATGTGGGGCTCTAACAGCTTAGCTGCTATACTAAAATTTACTAAAGCGGAGAACCTGCTAGAAGCCAAATCCATTTCTAGAATGGCTGTCTTCATCCTGAGCCCTTCTAGAGCCCCGCTGTAGATCACCGCAGGCCGGCCCCCACCCACGCTAACACACACCTGCATAGCCTTGCTAAGTGGTTATTCTTCCTTCGTGCCTGAAATTGCAGAGAGTGAGTTTTTCCAGCCTCTCCCTTCACTCTAAGAGACTCCAGGGTAAACAGTTGTTTTTATTGCTCTTTACAAACCCCTGACCTCTGGACACAATCAGAAAAATCCTTGATAAAGGGCCTCACTTGCTAAGAATGAATGAACAACTTTCTGCCTTTCCTCTATTTGTTTTTTATAATCTTTCCTCATAAACGTGGATCTCAACCAATTTCCTGCCCCTGGATTCTGTGAAGATCCTTAATTGGTACAACTTTAGACACATATTAATATATTTTTGACACACTGTGTTCAGGAGGAAGAGAGCTATTCTGACAAACGAAAGTGCTTTTGTGTGTATACGTAAGAAAACCCCAAGATATTTCTCTATCAGAATAGAGGACCCCAGATTTTCCATTTATTTGAAGAGAGCATGAACTTTTAGAAAATAAAAATTGAGTTGTAGGAAAGGGATCCCTTCCACTTGAAAATTCATTTTTGAGTACATAATTCATATCCTGTGCTAGGTGTCATGTGGACTGGTCCATTATGTGTGTCAGTGGGCTAGGGATTCTGTGGGCATATGTGAACAGATGTACAAAAGTGATCAAAGTCCCAAATCTCAAGGGTTTTAGCTGAAATTCAATTAAGGCATGCTGAGCCATCTCCAAATAAGAACTCAAGGGAATTCCCATGAATATTTGTCTTACCAGCTCTTCCGAAAAACTTAACTCCAAAACCTAGGAAAACATTCAAGATATCATGGGATTTCCCTGGGAAGCAGAGATTTATCTCCAAGTCTTGCTAATGGCAAGGCTTGCTGATATCTTGACTTCTGCTGTTGGTATCTGTGTTACAAGTGGTGCTTACAATAGCTTCCAGAATACTTTTAAACAGACACTGCCCAGTATTTCCTTCTTTATAACTGCTTTTCCCTGTGACTTTTCATTTCACCATATCAATCATTCTGGATCAAGCAATTCTATTTATTTTTTATCCTGGGAACCCATTTCAAAGGTGATTTTTCTCTGGACATGGCATTTACTTATTTGAATGTGCCCTGTAAGGGGGTCTTCTTATCCACCAGACTCAGCACAATTAAATTATAGTTTAGGGCTTACTATAATAATCATAAGTTCTTTAGAAGTTGTTTACATCGTTTAAAAAAAATTACATGTTTAATGACGTCATGTATATTTGCTTCTTTATTCTGCTGATTATACTTTCAAGGGATTCTCACATGTGAGTTCTGCATAAGAAATCTGGATCCTATTTAGTCATTCATTCAATAGTTGTGAACACTTTTATTTCATTCTAAATTTATTTTTTATTTTTCAATAACACCTCATTTGGAAAAAAATATCGTAAAAATTTTAGCACTTTTTTATAAGAAGTTCAAAACTCCAACATTTGATTCCAATTTAAAATCACAGGTTTAAATGCCCCGCATACCTGATTATGCCAAGAGATAAAGAGAATACCATATCTAAAATGCCTAATGCAGTAATAAGGAACATGTTTTCAATTCAAAGTCTAAATCACACAGCTCCTGGACTTTATTCTAGTGTGTGGCTTGCTTTCCACGGCTTCTTATTCTATCAAAAGAGAGTCCTTTACTGTTTAAGGGATTTTTACTTTCTATCATTTCAGATGCTAGATTATGAACAAGCGCCTAATGTTCATCTTAGCATCGGAGTTAAAAACGAAGCTGATTTTCACCACTCAGTTGCTTCTCAATTCCAAATGCACTCAACTCCTGTAAGAATTCGGGTGGTCAATGTGAAAGAAGGACCTACATTTCATCCAAGTTCTTTGACTTTTAGTGTGCCAGAAGGAATAAAAGGAGATTCCTTGTTGAATTATGTGCTTGGCACATACACAGCCGTAGACTTGGACACAGGCAATCCTGCAACAAATGTCAGGTACTGCAAACACGTTGTTCAAGTTAGTGTGGCATGGTTCTGTCTGGAGTTGATTCATGTAGCATGTGCTGGAATATGTGGGTTATAATTCTTTTGGAGTTTTGTTTTTCTTGTTTGTTTTATCAGTAGAAGACTAGTGTGACATTTGAAATCTTCTTAAAATTTTAAATAGTGTTTTGGAGGCTGTAAGGGCTCTAACTAGTTATAAAAGTAATTGTGTCCAGGGAGCAATTGCAAGATCAAAGAGCCACCTAATTTACTCCCTGAGTCTCTTTGATCTTTTGTGGCCAGTTTGTACTACCCTGGACCCAGACTGATTAAGCCATATTTTAGACAATAAGATACTATAAAAGTTGAGTCACTGCTTGTTTTCTTTTTTTTTTTTTTTTTTGAGACAGAGTCTCACTTTGTTGCCCTGGCTAGAGTGAGTGCCGTGGCGTCAGCCTAGCTCACAGCAACCTCAAACTCCTGGGCTCAAGCGATCCTCCTGCCTCAGCCTCCCGAGTAGCTGGGA